>REGO01000495.1:920871-964514 GCA_010120015.1 Rhombomys opimus | reverse complement strand
ATTACACTTTATTCATTCTGCATCCCCCCCATAAGCCCCTCCCTCCTCCCCTCCCGATCCCACCCTCCCTCTCCTTTCTGCATTCATGCCAGTGTCCTATAAAATAGGCAAATTTTATAAACCAGGAGACCTATTGCAGAGATAGGATTTTTTATGGAAGTTTTCATTCCTAATATATGGGATAATTGGTAGTATAAGTGAATAAGTTGACACACTCATATACATGCATGTAAGAAATACAAATCATCCTGAGGAAATTAGCTATTTCCACCTGTGACCACCTACGCTTTACATACTAGAGAAACTTGGAGCACATCAAGATAAGTGACATAAAATAGACATTGAGAAAAAATACACTTTAGTCTGATTTGAACATAAAATCTGAAATAATTTATATAACAAAGTAGTTGATATAGGTACAGCAGTGAGGTTATAGGGGCAGAGAGATAGAGATGCCAGCTCACATATTTCCTCTAGGGAACAGCATCACAGAGGTCACCACTCTTATAAAGTTGAAGTTTGTAATTACCTCAACCAGAAAATAACAGAATGCTGAATTAGGAGTTGTTTGTTTATCTTAAAATAGGAGTGAATTCAAATATATAATATGAAGCCCACAGACCTGAAAGCCATCAAACCACATAGAGAAGAGATAGAAACCTCACTGGTAGCCTGTGAGCCTAGATAATTTACAGTCTAAACACTCTAGCAGGCATGTTAGTTGCAGATTATTTAATGATTTTATACACACACACACACACACACACTATATATATATATATATATATATATATATATATATATATATATATATATATATATTCTGGTTTATAAAAGGGAGATTTCCAATTTGTTCAGAACCCCTTTGTCAGTGCACTGTCACTGCGCCCACTTCTTACTTGTAACTACTCAAGAGTGCTGATTTGTTCAAAGCAAGCTGTCAATATATTTATTTACTTACTTGCTTCTCCCTACACATTAGCCTATGTCATTCTGCTGCTTACAGGGAAATGTTACGCTTTTCATGTTTAATGGTTATAGCTGCCTGTTTTTCTGTCTTTTTCTAGGGGCAAGTGCAGGGATGCTGAAACGAAATATTTGACAAGTTCTGAGTCAAAAGAGCAGTGTTAATTCAGGCTAAGCTAATCACTGACAGCAAGAAATGGAGGAAAACATTCATATAAGCAGCATTAGTTTTAAAGAGACACTCAGTATTTTTCATGTGTTAAGACCATGCAAATATTTATTAAAATAAATTTGGATGTTATAATTCTGGTATTTTTAATACTTTGAGAGAGAAATATAATAGACAAGGAATATACAAGTATTTAAGAAAAATATCTGGCTTTGTTGGTCTCCTTGTGGGGCTCCTTTTCCCTCCCTGTCTTTCTGTCCACCCCACCCCCCTTCTTCCATAAGACTCCCTGTGTTCTGCCCAAAGTTTGACTGTGACTCTCAGCATCTGCTTCAATCCCCTGTTTGGTGCAGCCTTTCAGAGGACCCTCTATAGGAGGTTCTCATCCTGTTTCCTCTCTTCTGGTGTCTATCCAGTTTGCCATCTTGAGTGAGATTTAAGCATTCTCCCTAGGGTCCTCCTCAGTGTTTAGCTTCTCTAGGTCTGTAGATTTCACTACGGCTATCCTATATTATACAGCTAGTATCTGCTTATAAGTGAGTATATACCAAGTGTGTCTTTATGTTTCTGAGATAATCATTCAGGATGATCTTTTCTAGTGCCATCCATTTTGCACCAACCAAGGACCAGCAATGGAGAGGCCCCTTACTTAGATGTAGCCTATTGGCAGCTCAGTCTCCATGTGGGTTCCTGAGTGAGTGGAGCAGGGGCTGCCTCTGTCATGAACTCAGTTGCACTTGCCGCTGATGATGCAGCCTTATCAGGCCACAGAGGAAAAGGATCCAGGCAGTCCTGATGAGACTTGATAAGCTATGGGCAGATGGCAAAGGAGGAGAACTCCCCCTTTTAGTGGACTAGGGGAAGAGGATAGTGGGGAAGAGAGAGGGAGGGTGGGACTGGGAAGAGTTGAGGGAGGGGACTCCAATCAGGTTGTATTTAAAAAAATTTTTTTTAAACAGAAAATATCTAATTGTCAAGAAGGTGTCTATTTTGTTAAATGATTTTTTTTATTTTAATGATAACTTTATATAGCAGTATAAGGAACAATTAATTCTGACTATGAATGGTAAAAACAGATGTTATCACTACAAACAACTAAATAGGCTGTTACTAAAATAATTATCATTCATATATAAATGTATATTTTTATTCAGTAGATATCTTTTTATCATGTAAATCTCATAAAAACCATATAGATAATGACTTTACAATACTTAAAACTTACACATATCAACAAACACAGACAGAAACACAATATAAATATGTGTATGTAAGTGTATACCAAAAGTGAAATGGTAGGCTTATTCAAGAGACATGAATTTACTTATCAATTATGATCTCAAGACTCTTCTAACCAATTTAATGTGACTGGTCTTATGTTGAAGTCTTTGATCCACTTGGACTTTAGTTTTGTGCAGGGTGATAAGTGTGGATCTATTTGCATTTTTCAACATGTAGACATCCAGTTAGACCAGCACCATTTGTTGAAAATGTTATCTTTTCTCCATTGTATGGTTTTGGCATCTTTGTAAAAGATGAGGTCTCCATAAGTGGGTGGGTTTACTTCTGGGTCTTCTGTTCGGTTCCATTGATCCACCATTCTGTCTGTTTCTATGCCAGTAACATGCAGGTTTTTTTTTTTTACTGTGGCTCTATAGTACAGCTTAAGATCAGGGATGGAGATACCCACAGAAGATCTTTTATTGTAGAGGATTGTTTCAGCAATTCTGGGTTTCTTGTTATTCCATATGAAGTTGAGAATTTTTCTTTCCAGGTCTGTAAAGAATTGTGTTGGTAATTTGTTGGGAATTGCATTGAATGTGTAGATTGCTTTTGGTAAGATGGCCATTTTTACTATGTTAATCCTGCCAGGCCATGAGCATGGGAGATCTTTCCATCTTCTCATATCTTCTTCTAATTCCTTCTTCAGAGACTTGAAATTTTTTTCATACAAGTCTTTGACTTGCTTGGTTAGGGTTACACCAAGGTACTTTATGTCATTTGTGGCTATTGTAAAGGGTGTTGTTTCCATAATTTCCTTCTCAGCCCTTTTATATAAATGAGGGCTACTGATTTTTTTTTTGAGTTAATTTTGTATCTGGCCACTTTGCTGAAGGTGTTTATCAGCTGTAGGAGTTCCCTAATAGAGTTTTTGGTCACTCACATATACTATCATATCATCTGCAAATAGTGGTAATTTGACTTCTTCCTTTCCAATTTGTATCCTCTTGAACTCCTTCACCTGTCTATTGCTCTGGCAAGGACTTCCAGAACTGTGTTGAAGAGATATGGAGAGAGTGGGCAACCTTGTCTTGTCCCTGATTTCAGTGGCATTGCTTTAAGTTTCTCTCCGTTCAGTTTGATGTTGGCTATAGGGTTGCTGTATATCGCTTTTACTATGTTTAGATATGTGCCTTGTATCCCTGATCATTCCAATACTTTAAATATGAATGGATGTTGGATTTTGTCAAATGCATTTTTAGCATCTAGGGAGATTATCATGTGGGTTTTTTTCTTTCAGTTTGTTAATATGGTGGATCACATTGATGGATTTCCATATATTGAACCACCTCTGCATACCTGGGATGAAGCCTACTTGGTCATAGTAGATGATATCTTGATGTGTTCTTGTATTCTGTTTGCAAGTATTTTGTTGAGTATTGTTGCATCAATGTTTATAAGGGAGATTAGCCTGAAATTCTCTTTGTTGGGTCTTTGTGAGGTTTAGGTACCACTGTGGCTTCATAGAATGAGTTTGGTAGTGTTCCTTCTGTTTCTGTTTTGTGGAATAGTTTGAAGAGAATTGGAGTTAGCTCTTCTTTGCAGGTCTGGTAGAATCGGTTATAAGAAAAAGTGGGGAAAACCCTAGAACTCATAGGTACAGAAGACAACTTCCTGAACAGAACACCAACAGCACAGGCTCTAAGAGCAACAATCAATAAAAGGGACCTCATGAAACTGAAATGCTTCTGTAAAGCAAAGGACACAGTCATCAAAAAGAAATGACTGCCTACAAATTGGGCAAGAATCTTCACCAACCCTTTATCTGACAGAAGGCTAATATCCAGTATATATAAAGAACTAAGAAGCTGAAAAGCAGCAAACCAAGTAATCCAATTAAAAAATGGGGAACACAGCTAAACAGAGAATTCTCTGTAGAGGAATATCAAATGGCAGAGAAACACTTAAAGAAATGCTCAACCTCATTAGCTATCAGGGAAATGCAAATCAAAACCACTCTGAGATTTCACCTTACACCCATCAGAATGGCCAAGATCAAAACTCAAGTGACAACACATTCTGGAGAGGTTGTGGAGAAAGGTAAACCCTCCTCCACTGCTGGTGAGAATGTATACTTTTACAAATACTCTGGAAAGCAATCTGGCGCTTTCTCAGACAACTAGGAATAGGCGCTTCCTCAAGATCCAGCCATACCACTTCTAGGCATATATCCAAAAGAGGCTCAAGTACACAATAAGGACATTTGCTCAACCATGTTTGTAGCAGCTTTATTTGTAACAGCCAGAATATGGAAACAGCCCAGATGCCCCTCAAATGAAGAATGGATGCAGAAATTGTGGTACATCTACACAATGGAGTATTACTCTGCAATGAAAAATAAGGAAATCATGAAATTTGCAGGTAAGTGGTGGGACCTGGAAAGGATCATCCTGAGTGAGCTGTCCCAGAATCAGAAAGATACAGACATGGTATATACTCACTCATCTAGACATGTAATATAGGATAAACCTACTAAAATCTATACATCTAAAGAAATTAATCAAGAGAGAGGATCCTGACTAAAATGCTCAATCCCCATCTTGAAAGGCAAAGAGGTTGGACATCAGAAAAAGAAAAAAAAACAGGAAACAACCTAGAATCCTGCCACAGAGGGCCTCTGAATGTCTCTGCCCTTCAGACTATCAAAGCAAACCCTGAGACTTATGGCCAACTGTTGGGCAGAGTGCATGGAATCTTATGTAAGAAGTGGGAAATAGTAAGATCTGGAGAGGACAGGAACCCCACAAGGAGAGCAATAGAACCAGAAAATTTGAACACAAGGGTCTTTCCAACTCATACTCCAACCAAGTACCAGGCATGGAGATAACCTAGAACCCCTGCACAGATGTAGCCCATGGCAGTTCAGTGTCCAAGTGGGTTACATAGGAGTGGGAAGAGGGACTGCTTCTGACATAATCTGATTGGCCTACTCTTTGATCACCACCCCCCTGAGGGGGGAGCAGCCTTACCAGGCCACAGAAGATGACAATGTAGCCACTCCTGATGTGATCTGATAGACTAAGATCAGAAGGAAGGAGAGGCTGACCTCCCTTATCAGTGGACTTGGGGAAGGGCATGTGTGAAAAAGGAGGAGGGAGGGTGGGGTTGTGAAGGGAGAAGGAAGGGGCTTATGGGGGATACAAAGTGAATAAAGTTTAATTAATAAAATAAAATAAAAGTGAATAAAAAGAAGAAAGAATAGAAAAGAAAAAAAAAATCTCAAGACTCACACTTGACTGGTCAAATGAAATACAATGCCAGACACATTAATGAAGAAATCTTTGGCATTTTCACTGTCTTTGAAAGAAGATTTGTACATATGTTAATATTTCAAACAGCAAGTTGGTATCTACTGAATGATATGAATGATATACAAATTCTCGGTCATTATGTACATCTTTATAACAAATATAATATTAAATATATCTTTTTTCTAAGGAAGTATGAATGATGCTAGAGATTAAATTTGCTACTTTTTAAGCTGTTGAAGAAAATATTTCTGTTCTTGGGGTAAAATATTTTATGTGAGGCTGAGTTATGGGAAAAGTAGAGTACACTGAGAACAGTGGAAAGATTATAGGTGGAGAGAGTAATGACACATGGTGTCAAGGAGGAAAAGGAAGGAACAGATATAGTAGTTAATTACAAGTTCTTCTTGTGTCATGTTGTGCTCTCAATAGCTTCTTAGACTATATCCCACCCCTTTGTTTTGAATACTAACATGAATAGTACGTTCTCAAAGAAGTTTGTTTGTTTTGGTTTAAGAGGTCAAAGATCAAAAGATGATTTGTTTTTTACACAGTATTTTTTGAAAAACTCTCAGAAAGTATATAGATTTTTTTAAGTGGGAAGTTAGAAAACAAATTTCCTGTCAAAGAGAACTGATATCTATTGGAGTTAAAATAAATGACAAAATACTAGGATGGTCTGAGTGGTAGAAACTGCAAAGCAGGATCTAATTTCAGAGCTAAAAAGTCTACTATACAGTTCTAAATTGGCTACTTTACAAACTCTAGTGAGCAAAATTTTATGGTCTCTCATTCTCATTAGCTGAATGTACATCCGGCTGTAATACAAGAAGCCAATTGTGATGTCTATGTCTCAAGATTACTGCTAGAAAGCCTTGTCTTGTTAAGAGTAAAACATTGATCTGATTCAGGTTCTAGGTCTGATGAGCAACTCATGTTAGTAAATATATTTGCTGACATTTTTCTTTACAAGGTAAATATGCACTCCAAAATCAAGCATAAAAAAACCCTGCTTATAAGAAGTCATGGGTCTTGAGCATACAGGTGCACTTTTTTTGCCTAATTTAGCAAGTTGCATCTCTGTATGATCAAGAAAACTTTGAATTAATGACACATTGATTGTGAGTTTCAAGAAAAATATTAATTAAACAAGAGTATGAAGGAATGAATGTGACAGGTAACTACTGTTTCTTATAATCACTGATAAATAATAACAGAAAGAAAAAGAAATTAATTTAGCAACATGAGCTTTCTTGTTATTTCTAATATATTATACCTCATTATTTAGTACACGAAGGAAAGGAAAGGAAAGTTGTTTATTTAGGTGGGATATCTGTGTGTGTGTGTGCATGTGTGCATGCACATGGATGTCAGAAGTCCACATCCTCTATAACTCCCTATTTCATTTTTTTTGAGACAGGGTCTAACAGTGAGCACCAAATTCACTAATTGTCAAAGCTGATAGGACAATGAATTTTCAGGATCCTTCGTTTTCTAGCTCCCCAACTTTCTCATCAACTCAGGGTTGGGACTATAGTCTATTTCATTGTATTTAGCTTTTATGAGAGAGAGTAGCATGGGATGGGGAAGGTAATTGAGGGGAGAGAAAGAAGGAGAGAGAGAGAGAGAGGAAAAAAGCAAGGGGAGAAGGAGTTTGAGTAGTACCTTGTTTTGTTTTCTATTTAAAAATCTTGCTGTTTAGCCCATGATAGACTGAAACTCACTCCATAGCCTAGGCTGTCCCAGCACTACCAAAATGCCAGCCTCAACTACCACAGTGTTGAGATTACAGAAATATGTCACCAATTAAACAGAAATAAAGACTATAGAGATATCAAGAACCCACATGTTGAAAATACAATAACACTACACTATCTGGACAAATTCCTCTTTATTCTAAAACAACAGAAATTTAACAATTAATTAAAATTTTTATCTTAATTTTTTATTAATTACAGTTTATTCACTTTGTATCTCAGCTATAGCCCCCTCCCCCAACCCCTCCCAATCTCACCCTCTTCTTCTCCTATGCCCATCCCCCAGTCCAAAGATAGGGTAGGTCCTCCTCCCCTTCCATCTAACCCTAGACTACCAGATCTCATCAAAACTGTCTGCATTGTCTTCCTCTGTGGCCTGGTAAGGCTGAACCCACCAGAGGGGGGTTGGATTGGGAGGGGTGAGGGTGGTGCTACAGCTGGGATACAAAGTGAATAAACTGTAATAAATAAAAAAAATTATATTAAAAATTTAAAGAAAAAGAGGCCTTAGGTTTCAGAGGAAATGAAAGGGAGCATTAGAGATGTTGGAGAAAAGAAGCATTTGAAAAGCTGGAGGGAAGAAAAGATAAGAGAAATTGATATAATTATAAATTTTTTAAAAAGTTGAAGATTATCTTGTTTTTGAGATGTGACTGATTTCACAAAAGCACTTATATAATTATGAAACTTAAGTTAGCTTATAAAGCAGTTGTTAAATAGTAATGGATGGATACAATACCTCATAGTTTCAGAGTGGATTTAGAATACAGAAATACTGTCCTGATGGAACCTGATAGACTAGGGTCAGAGAGTGGGGGAAAAGGACTTCCCTTACCAGTGGAATAGGGAAGAAGAATAGGGGAGGAAGAGGAAGTGATAAGGAGGAGATAAGGAGGGGGCTACAACTGGGATACAAAGTGAATAAATTGTAAAGAAGAAGAAGTAGAAGAAAAGCAGTTCTGTAGCCTGGAGCTTCACACTGAAATTTAAAATTTCACTGTCAATTACATTTTTATGCACTTATCCACCAATTCTTTTTGAGAGTTCTCATAGTCCAATGATTGATCTTACTGCTACTGTTGTGCCCATTTCACAAGACTTCCAAAAGACCACAAGGAGTCGAGTCTGTTGCAAAACATAGGAGGATCTTTATTGTAGCCCACTAGAGATAAAGTTGCTAGGAAACTGGCCCAGACATCCCCTCTCCCCTACCAATAACCAAACAAAGTGAGCCAGAACCTTTAATGGTTTTGGTGCCTTCCCACAGCTAATCATTTTAAAATACAACAATATTGTATTTTAATACAATACAATACAATAATTGTATAATTATTAATTGTATAATTATTAATAATGTATGGTAATATTAATTGTATAATTATTGTATAATAATTTAATACAATACAATGGTTTCCTATGAATTCCACTTTTTTCTTTTTTTAACTTTTATTAATTACACTTTATTCACTTTGTATCCCCCATAAACCCCTCCCTCCTCCCCTCCCAATTCCACCTTCTCTACCCCCTCTTCACCCCTGCCCTTCCCCAAGCCCACTGATAGCAGAGGTCCCCCTCTCCTTCCTTCTGATCTTAGTCTATCAGATCTCATCAGGAGTGGCTGCATTGTCATCCTCTGTGGCTGGTAAGACTGTTCCCCCTGAGGGAGAGGCTATCAAAGAGCAGGCCAAACAGTTCATGTCAGAGACAGTCCCTGTTCCCATTACTATGGAAACCAGATGGAGACTGAACTGCCATGGGCTACATCTGTGCAGGGGTTCTAGGTTATCTCCATGCCTGGTACTTGGTTGGAGTATGAGACTCTGGAAAGACCCCTGTGTTCAAATTTTCTGGTACTGTTGCTCTCCTTGTGGAGTTTCTGTCCTCTCCAGATCTTACTATTTCCCACTTTTTACATAAGATTCCATGCACTCTGCCCAACAGTTGGCCATAAGTCTCAGCATCTGCTTTGATAGTCTGCAGGGCAGAGCCTTTCAGAGACCCTCTGTGGCAGGTTCCTAACTTGTTTCCTGTTTTCTTTTTCTTCTGGTGTCCATTCTCTTTGCTTTTCAGGATGGGATTGAACATTTTAGTCAGGGTCCTCCTTCTTGATTAGTTTCTTTAGGTATACAGATTTATATAGAAGTAGAATTCACAGGAAACCATTGCATTCAGAGAGGTCAAGGGTTCAGGCCTTCACATAATTTTGGTAACTGTGGTGCAAGATGAAACTAAGGTTGTTTTGTTGTTGCTGTTTAAAAGTTTATCCAAGATCATCTATGTGTGCTCACTATAATCACAAAGGTTCTTAGAAGGGGAAGAAAGAGGCTCAAGAAACAGTGAAAGATTGAACTGAGGACTCCTTGGTATTGGGTTTGGAAGATACCCTAGGCAAAGACTATGGATGACCCCTAAAAGAGGAAACGGAAAAGGATAGAAATGGTTTCTTTACTAGCACCTGTAGAGGGAATGTGACATATGATACTTTATCTTTGGGGGTAGAACACATTCCAGATCCTTACTTCCAAAGCAATAATATAATAGCATACTGTTTGAAATTAACTTTTTGTGTTCTTTTTCAAAGCAATAAAAAAACTGAGTATATTGCATTACTGCAATTTATTCTAAATATCTGTTCAGAGACTATCAAGTGTTCTGTTCACTTGTGTATCTGCTTCCAATTTGACTTTTCTTTTGACTTGACTGTTATATTTTATATAATTACACCAGGATGTAAATCTAGGCTATATAGGAAGGGAATCTGTTAAAAATAATGAGCTAATAAACATCAGACTATAAGGTAGACATTTTAAGCATTTAAATACAATTTCAGGAAAACTATTTTCATTTTTACATGATTGTCCTGTTAATTACATCCTTCAATAATATAGTGTCTCATCAGATGTTGTGATATCAAAATAATTTGCTAAAAGTGGGTATATCTCTAGAATTTTCTAAATACTAAAACAATTTTTAGAAATCCTTCTAGATATACAGGTTTCTCATTTCTTTCAAGTTACGCTCATAATTTCAAAGATCCAATGATTCTAAAATAAAAGTCAGGGAGCATAGAACAAAATTTTAATAAGACTCTGATGTATTTATGCTCAGTTAATAATTTTGGTTTTTAAAACAGTGTCAACTCACAAAGTCACAGTGACTTTGGAAGAACAAAGTTTTTTTTTCATTTTTTTATTTTATTTTTTATTAATTACACTTTATTCATTTTGTATCCCCCCATAAGCCCCTCCCTCCTCCTCTCCCAGTCCCTCCCTCCCCTCAGCCCTTTATGCATGCATGCCCCTCCCCAAGTCCACTGATAGGGGACATCCTCCTCTCCTTCTTTCTGATCTTAGTCTATCAGTTCTCATAAGAAGTGGCTGCATTTTCAGGGTTCTAGGTTGTCTCCATGAATAGTCTTTGGTTGGAGTATGAGTCTCTGGGAAGTTCCCTGTGTTCAAATTTTCTTGTTCTGTTGTTCTCCTTGTGGAGTTCCTGTCCTCTCCAGTTCTTACTATTTCCCAGACAACTAGGAATAGTGTTTCCTCAAGATCCAGCCATACCACTCCTAGGCATATACCCAAAAGAGGCTCAAGCACACAAAAAGGACATCTGCTCAACCATGTTTGTAGCAGCTTTATTCGTAATAGCCAGAAGCTGGAAACAGCCCAGATGCCCCTCAACTGAGGAATGGATGCAGAAACTGTGGTACATCTATACAATGGAGTATTACTCAGCAATGAAAAATAAGGAAATCATGAAATTTGCAGGTAAATGGTGGGACCTGGAAAGGATCATCCTGAGTGAGTTGTCCCAGAAGCAAAAAGACACACACGGTATATACTCTCTCATATAAACATTCAACACAGAATAAACCCACTAAAATCTGTACACCTAAAGAAACTAAGCAAGAGAGAGGACCCTACCTAAAACGGTCAATCCCCATCCTGAAAGGCAATGAGGATGGACATCCAAAGAAGAAGAAAACAGGAAACAACCTAGGAACCTGCTACAGAGGGCCTCTGAAAGCCCGAAGAAGAAAACAGGAAACGACCTAGGAACCTGCCACAGAGAGCCTCTGAAAGCCTCTGCCATGCAGACTATGAAAGCAGATACTGAGCCTGATGGCCAACTGACAGGCAGAGTGAATGGAATTTTATGTAAGTAGAACAAAGTTTTAATGTTTCTATACTGCTGATTAGCTTAACTATGACACACACAAATTCTCTAAATAATATCTAAATTTACATAGTCATATTAAATGATCGTATTTGCAACTTTTAAAAGAATTCTTTGATAAATGCTTATGAGCTATAGTTAATAAGGAGATAGAAGATAACAGAAGAAACCTTATAGTATGTTCCATTTTAACTATGACGTTTTAATGTTTAAAAGAAGATAAGATTTATGAGGGGGACATCATAAGCTCTTTTGTTGTCAAACTGCCTCTTGAATATTTATGTTTATACCCATAGATTTGTGCTTTTCTCAATCTTGGCCAGAGAAACTTCTTTTTGCACTGAATAGTGATTAATGTAGAGACACACATGTGCTTAAAGTGAGCGAAAAAGTGACCGTGAGCGCACGGCCATAAATAATTTCTACAAATCAGCCTTCTTCATATAGAAATAACATGTTCTAGCTATTATATGGTTGGTGCACATATCAACTCACTGTAGTTGTGGTTACCTGAATAAGATTAAGCCACTCAAAATCCCAATATGTAGAGTGGAGTGGTTCTCGAGAACCACTCCACCCACCCCAACTGAGGAACTACTGATAATTGACCGTTGCTAATGAAGGGAGAGTCAAAGTTTGGGAGGGTGGGCTGCACATGTTTCATGGTGATCCCATACCTATGTGCAGGACTAGTTGGACTCAGTAAGAAAGCAGTGACCACAATAATACAGAAAACAGATTGGTTGGCCATAAGTGTAGTTCATGTGTGCACATGTATGAAATTTTCAAAGGCTGAAAAAGTATGTAAAAAAATATTCTGTCTGCTTGAACAAAGCCATGTTGGCATACATTATCCAAATACCACTGCAAAATATATCCTTTAATAAACTACCATCCCAAGAGGAATAGTTATTATGGACTGATATAACTTGGACATATGTACATTATTATTTAATATTCTAAATTTGCATCATGGGAAAAATATCACACTGTGAATTAGAAAGTCACTTAAAACATTTTCATTTATTTTTATTTTTTATATTAATCACAGGTTATTCTTTGTATCTTAGCTGTAGCCCCATCCCTCATTTCCTCCCAATCCTACCCTCCCTTCCTCATCTCCTCCCTGCCCCAAACATTTTCAAAAAGAATAAAGTCACATGTCTTAGGGAACTTAGCACACATAATTTTTAGTATCTTTTGTTTTCTTCATTTATAGATACAGGGTCTTGCTTTGAAACGCAGGTGTACATTGAACTCACAATAAATTTCTGCCTTAGCCTCACAAGTTTTGGTATAACAGACAATGATTCGTACTACTAGAACTTTTGCTTTGCTTTGTTTTCTTACAGCATTCATTGGCTGTCCTGGGACTTACTGTGTAAACCAGGGTGACCTTGAACTGACAGAGATTCATCTGCCTCTGCCTCCCAAATGACAGGATTTAATATATATCCTACCATGACCAACTGTAGTCTATTCTTGATTAAGTGCCATTAAGGATGTATTTGATGTTTGAAAAACACTGCAGTAAAATTTAAATATCCATGTGGTTTCCAACACATTGTTTTGTCATAAACAAGAACAGTCCTGAATGATGTATATATATAGGAATAAATATGTGCTGCTACAAATTCTGCTAATTTATGTGTGGTATCCACTTGCAACATACAATTTCAAGTATTTTGTTAGGTTCACTGTGAATGTCTGCTCTCCATATTCTGTACATTTTTCTAAACAGTGGGACAACATTTACAGTATTTATGGAATAATGTTCTTTCCAAAGTTAATATAGACTAATTAAAGTATATATTTTATACTAATTTTTTTTCTTTCCTTGTAAGCACAGACTTTTTTGTTCAAAACAAAATACAAATCTGTTTTTTAGTGAAAGTTAACTTAAAGCTTGCTTCATTTCGTTGAAATGGTATCCCACTTTCCCCATTTTCTCTTAAATTAGAAGATGTAATTCATTGCTAAAATACATTAATTTTTATCTTTTTTACTTTTAAAATAATTTTTTAAAGAATAAAATTAAAATTTTATTTACATAGGAAACAATACATATTAGACATAACATTTACTCATACCAGAAGAACTCAGCATAAAAGAACAAATATACTTTAAACTGTTTCAGCATAGATTTTTCTAATAGCCTTATATAAACAGACATGAAATGAATTGGCATATTTCACTTAGAGTGATGCTTTCTTGCAATTCTTTCTAGATTTTCAGTATTGAGAAAGCCTGCACTGTCAAATTATACAAATTGTCCTCTGGAATCCATATGGAGGTATTGACTCATAGAGCCATATCAGCAGTTATTCCAAATGCAGCAAGTACATTTTCATACCTACAATATGGAAATAAGAGTGAAGCTTTGTTATTGTAATGCTGCCTTGACTGGGCACCACGTGAAACAAATCTCCCTTGTTAAACCTGTGTGTGTGTGTGTGTGTGTGTGTTTATGACCCCTTTGTCTGACACATTAGTATCCGATACATTGATCTGATACGTTAATACACTCAATATTAATTGAGTTGGAATTTTAAGAGTTTTGTGCATTGAGGAAAATGTCTTTATGCATTCTGTCATTCTGTACAACTAGAAGTTAAATATAAAAACTTAGTTCTGAAATATAATAGGGTTGTACAGTTTTGTCTAAAATACATTGCAAACCAGCTTAGAATAAAGACATAAAGAAATTACACACACCTCAATCTTTCCCTTATCAACCATGTAAACTCTTATTGGTGGTTTACCAGCACTACTGATATATTTACAAAATTATAAAATCAAAGATAATATCCAAATGTCCACTGTTATACATATTAATGGAGGTTGTTGAGTAAATATTAATTTGTTTGTGATTCATCACATTTGCAAAGTCACACCATTTTTATTTTTCATTTTTTTCTTTATTTTTATCAGTTACATTTTATTAATTCTGTATCCCAGCCGTGCCCCGAACCCTCATTCCCTCCCTCCCTCACTCATCACCACTGTGCCCCTTTCCAAGTCCACTGATAGGGGGGGACCTCCCCCCATTGATCTGATCCTGTTTTATCAGGTATCTTCATTGAGTTCCTGTTAGAAATAGTCCTTGTTCCCCTCACTTTGGGAAACCAATTGGTTACTGAGCTACCACAGGCTACATCTGAGCGGAGGTTCTAGGTTATATCCATACATGGTCCTTGGTTGAATGTCAATTTCAGAAAAGACCCTGTGCCCAGATATATTTGGTCTTTGTGGAGCTCCTATCCTTTCCCCATCAGACTAACTCCCCTTCTTTCTTATGATTCCCTGTACTCTGCCAAAGGTTTGGTCATGAGTCTTTGCTTTGAAAACACTGCTAGTTAGAGGCTTTCAGATGCGCTCAGTAGACCCCTGTCATGCGTTCAATGCACATCCCATCTGTCTTTCTACACGAGGATTGATCCTCTTACCCCATGTCTGCTCTCTTGATTATCTTTTTTAGGTGTATAGATTTCATTATGTTTATCATATCTTATAGGTCTATATAAGTGAGTATATATCGTGTTTCTCTTTCTCCTTCTGGGATATTTCACTCAGAATGATGTTTTCTAGATCCCACCACTTGCCTGCAAATTTCATGATTTCCTCCATTTTGATTGCTGAGTAGTATTCCATTGTGTAGAAATACCATAATTTCTGTACCCATTCTTCCGTTGATGGACATCTGGGTTCTTTCCAGGTTCTGGCTATTACAAATAAAGCTGCTATAAACATGGTTGAACAAGTATCCCTTTTGTGTACTTGAGCAAGCTTTGGGTATATACCTAGCAGTGGTATAGCTGGGTCTTGAGGAAGCACTATTCCTAATTGTCTTAGAAAGTGCCAGATAGCTTTCCAGAGTGGTTGTACCAGTTTACATTCCCACCAGCAGTGGAGGAGGGTTCCCCTTTCTCCACAACCTCTCCAGCATGTGTTGTCACTTGAGTTTTTCATCTATTTTTTTCAAAAGAGTTATGTTAAGAAATTTAAAAAAGGGGGGGACTGGAGAAATTACTCAACAATTAAAAGCACTGACTGTTTGCTTTTCCAGAGGACCCAGGTTCAATTCCCAGCACCCACATAGTGGTTCACAGCTATCTGTAACTTCAGTTCCAGGGCACCTGACACTCTCACACAGACATACATGCAGGTAAAATGCCAATACACATAAAATAAAAAATATGAAAAAAACTGAAAAATGTGTGGCGAAATGTATGTCTATTCCTAGCCTAATATAAACATTCAAAATAAACACATTTCAAAACATTACATGGTACCCCACTAAAATATTCAATATTATGTATATATGTATATGACAAAAATGTTTAAACAACTTCAAAATCAAGTATTTTCTCTTGAGCTTCAACATTATAAACAATTATGATCAAGTTAGCACTTTATAAATTACAATTAAATATGAAAGTATTCTAGACTAAAATGGATAAAATGGCCATTTGGACTTTTCTGAAATTTGTAGAAAGATTTGAGAATGGCTAGTTTATGTCCCAACTGATAAGAATCAGTTTGCTACTCAAGAGAGACACTGTTTCTCAAAGGCTTTTGCTAGCTGTATTCTTGCCACTTGACACAAATCAAGGAGTATTGGGAAGAGAGAATCTTATAGAGAAAATGCCTCCGTAAGAACAGCTGTATGCTAATCTGTGGGTATTGCCTTGATTATTGATTGATTTGGGAGTGCCCAGTTGGTAGTGTCACCCCTGAGCTGCTGATCCTTCATGGTATAATATGAAAGCAAACTGAGTAGGCCATGGATAGAAATCCAGGCAGCATTGTTTCTACCTGAAATTTCCTGCCCTGCCTCAATTGCTTTTCTGACTGTGATGTGGAGCTGTGAACAGAAATAAACCCTTTATTGCCCAAGGTATTTTTGGTCATGGTATTTTATTACAGCACTAGTAACCTTAACTAGTAGAGATTGGTTGATATTTAGCTCATAAGTAATTGATCAGTTCAGAAAATCTGAAAAAGAGTTTAACTTCTTCAACTGAAGAGGCCTTTTTATTTGAAGTGATGTAATTATTTAGTCAGTTACAGGGAATTTGTCAAACTACAAAAAATATATATAAAATATTTACTTCAATTACACTTAGGTTAGTGCACAGAAATATTTGGTCCTTATGGAGCTCCTGTTCTCTCTAGGTCATACTAACTCCCCTTCTTTCATATGATTCCCTGCACTCTGCCCAAGCTTTGGTTATGAGTCTCAGCATCTGCTTTGATACACTGCTAGGAAGAGTCTTTCAGGGGCCCTCTGCTGTACACTTCTGTCTTGTTACTTGTTTTCTCCTTATTTCCCATGTCCATCCCATTTGTCTTTCTAAGTGAGGATTGATTATCTTACTCCAGGTCCTCTTTTTTGTTTATCTTCTTTAGGTGCACATATTTTAGTACATTTATCCTATCTTATAAGTCTATGTAAGTGAGTACATACCATGCGTGTCTTTCTGTTCCTGGGATGATTTTTTCTAGATCCCACCATTTGCCTGCAAAATTCATGATTTCCTTGTTTTTAATTGCTGAGTTGTATTCCATTGTGTAAAAGTACCACAATTTCTGTATCCATTCCACCGTTTATGGACATCTAGGTTGTTTCCAGGTTCTGGTTATTACGAGTAAAGCTGCTACAAACGTGGTTGAGCAAATGTCCTTGTTTTGTTCTTGAGTTTCTTTTGGATATATGCCTAGGAGTGGTATAGCTGGATCTTGAGGAAGCACTATTCCTAATTAATACACATCTCTTAATCAAAAAATCATACATACTTCTAAAGTCAGTATGAAATGACTGACCATTCACTGACATGCTACTATAAATAAGAACCAAGCTGTATTTTTTTTACAAGTTGTCTGCCATGCCCCTTACAAAGTACACTATAAGACATCAGGATTTGTACTTTTTCCAGTGAAGGAAACATTGAAATTACACATTTATAATACTATTGTGGAGTTTTGTACAGATCAAAAGTACGTCCTTTAAAGTCCCTTCAATATGTCAAGTTACTCATATTCATTTTTAATTTTATGAAATGATGGAGGGGACTACAGCTGGACTTCAAATGAATAATCTACAGTGAATGAATGAATGAATGAATGAATAAATAAATAGCTAATAAAGAGGCATAATAATTCAAGAGCCAATTAAGAACTCTGATAATTATAGGTGGTATGGCTTTGGTGTGCTCAGTACACCACCAGCTTATGATTGGATAACATGGTCATGACTATGGTAGAATTAGGAAATGATGGAAATTTTACAGAAATTTTAGTTATTGCAAAGTAATTAAGTTATTCCGTTCACTGCTTTTAGAAGGGATTAATGTAGTTATGCTAACGTAGTTATGCTTAGTGTTCTCAGAGTGGATTTCCACACAAAGAAAGTATTGACATCTGAGTCTTTCTCTGCTTTTCAGAGATACTACATGACTATTATACCCAACACACACATGATATAATGAAGTTCATGATGGAAATCATTGAAATGAACCATAAGCAGAAACCCAAGCAATAGAAGTGGCCATTGAGAGACAAACAAACCTATTTTTTTTCTCTCAAGTGCTGAAACTTAGATACTTTAATTGAATAAATGAACCCTTGGACCCATCAGGAAGTTAAGTAAATATCAGAGTATCTATAATTCCAGGACATACCTCATGTCTCAAAATAATTTCACTGATTTTGCAATAAGTTCTCATTTTGTGAAAAAAAAAAGTAAATCATACATAAAATACACTTAATTATTAATTGTGGAAGCAGTGGAGTAAAGTCAGTTGGCTTACTATTCTACTTTTTTAAAAATTTTTTTCATTGTTACAATTTATTCCCTTTTTATCCAAGTTGTAACCCCTTCCCTTATCCCCTCCCAATCCTACCCTGCCCCCATCTTGCCTCCCATGCCCATCCCTAAGTCTACTTAAGGAAGGTCCTCCTGTCCTTCTATCTGGCTCCCGCCTTCATCAGTACTGGCTGAATTGTCTTCCTCTGGGACCTGGTACAGCTGCATTCCTCCCAGGGAGAGGTGATCAAAGAGACAGCCACTGAGTTCCTGTCAGAGACAGTCCCTGTTCCCCTTACTGGAGATCTGAATACTGAGCTAGCATGGGCTATAACTGAGCAAGGGGTCTAGGTTATCTCCATGCATGGTCCTTGGTCTGTGGGAACTAGAAAGGTCTTCCTGAGTGAGGTAACCCAGAAGCAGAAAGACACACATGGTATGCCAGTGTGTCTTATACCCACTTATAAGTAGACATTAGCCAAATAATACAGGATAAACATACTAAAATCTATACACCTAAAAAAGCTAAACAAGATGAAGGATCTTAGGGTAGTTACTCAATCTTCACTCAGAAAGCAAATGGAATAGAAATCAGGAGCAGGATCAAATAGGGAACAAGACAGGAGCCTACCACAGAGGGCCTCTGAAAGTTGTTCTACTCTATTTCTTTTTTATTATTAATTCATTTTTTAGTAATTACAATTTATTCACTTTGTATCTCAGCTGTAGCACCCTCTCTCATCCCAACCAAATCCCACCCTCCCTCCTTCATTTCCTCCCATTCCCCTCCCAAGTCCACTGATAGGGGAGGTCCTACTACCCTTCCTTCTAATCCTAGCCCATCAGGTCACATCAGAACTAGCTGTATTGTCTTCCTCTGTGGCCTGGTAAGGCTGCTGCCCCATCAGGTGGAGGTTCAAAGAGCCAGTCACTGAGTTCATGTCAGAAACAGCCTCTGTTCCCCTTACTAGGGTACCCACTTGTACACAGAGTAGCCATGGGTTACATCTGTGTAGGGGTTCTAGGTTATCTCTTTGCACAGACATTGGTTGCAGTGTCAGTCTCAAAAAAACAAAAAACAAAAACAAAAACAAAAAAACCCTGTGCCCTCTAGGTCTATCTTCCCCTTCTTTCATAAAGTTCCCTGCCTTCTGCCTAAACTTTGGCTATGAGTCTCTGCATCTTAGTGGATTCTCTTCTTGGTAGAGTCTTTCAGAGATCCTCTGTGTTAGGCTCCTGTACTGTTGCCTGTTTTCTCCCTCTCCCAATATCCATCCCATTTGCCATTCTGAATGAGGATTGATCAACTTACCCAGAGTCCTCCTTTTTGCTTAGTTTCTTAAGATGTACAGATTTTAGTATGATTATCCTATACTATATGTCGAAGTTCCCGCTTATAAGTGAGTATATATCATGTGTGTCTTTCTGCTTCTGGAATACTTCACTCAGGATGATCTTTTCTAGTCTCTATCATTTGCCTGCAAATTTCATGATTTCCTTGCTGAGTAGTATTCCTTTGTATAAATGTTCCACAATTTCTGTATCCATTCCTCAGTTGAGGGACATCTGGGTTGTTTCCAGATTCTGGCTAATACAGATAAAGGTATGAGCATGGTTAAGAAATGTCATTGTTGAATACTTGAGCATATTTTGGATATATGCCTAGGAGTAAGTAGTATAGCTGGATCTTGAGGTAACACTGCTTCGAATTTTCTGAGAAAGCACCAGGTTTATTTCCAAAGAGATTGTCCAAGTTTACATTCCCACCAGTAATGCAGGGGAGTTGCCCTTTCTCCATATCCTCTCCAGCGTGTATTGTCACTGAGTTTTTTATCTTAGCCATTCTCATGGGTATAAGGTGAAATCTCTTGCTCATTTTGATTTGCACTTCCCTGATGACTAAGGATGTTGAACATTTCTTTAAGTTTTTCTCTGCTCTTTGATATTCCTCTATTGAGAATTCTCTGTTTATTTCTGTACCCTATTTTTAACTGGATTCCATAAAGTACCTTGGTTTGACAATAACCAAGCAAGTGAAAGACTTGTGGACTTCTGTGAAAAGAACTTCAAGTCTCTGAGGAAGAATTTGAAGAAGATATCAGAAGATGGAAAGATCTCCCATGTTTGTGGATCTCTAGGATTGACATAGTTAAAATGGCCATCCCTCCAAAAGCAATCTACAGATTCAATGCAATTCCCATCAAAATACCAACACAATTCTTTACAGACCTTGAAAGAAAAATTCTCAATTTCTTATGGAAAAACATAAAACTCAGAATTGCCAAAACAATCCTGTACAAAAAGATCATCTGGAGTTATCTCTACCCCTGATCTCAAGCTGTACTACAGAACAATAGTAATAAAAACTTCATGGTACTAGCATAGAAACTTCATGGTAGATTAATGGAATCGAATACAAGACCCAGAAATAAACCCACACATTATGAATACTTGATTTTTGACAAAAACAAAACCCATACAATGGAAAAAAGACAGCATCTTCAACAAATCAGCATGGTCTAACTGGGTGTCTACAGGTAGAAAACGCAAACAGATCCTTATTTATCACCCTGTACAAAACTAAAATCCAAGTGTATCAAAACCACATAAAAACAGATACACTAAACCTGTTAGAAGAAAAACTGGGGACGAGCCTTGATCGGTGGCATAGGATACAACTTCCTGAAAAAAAGATGAAAAGCACAGGCTAAGAGATCAACAATCAGTAAATGGGATCTAATGAAACTGAAAAGCTTCTGCAAAGGACACTGTCATCAGAACCCAACAACAGCCTACAGACTGGGAAAGGATATTCACCAACCCTATATCTAGAGGGCTAATATCCAGAATATATAAACAACTCAAGAAAGTAAAAGGCTGCTCTTCTCTTTTAACTGCCCTGAAATTATAAAGTGTCTTTAAAAGATTAAAATCTCATGGATATACTATCATTACTTGAATTTTGAATTTGACAGGATTTTTCTTGGTCTAGTTGTCCATGACTCAAGGACCCAGGATTCTAGAAGTCACACACACCAAAAAGTGACTTAAGACAGAAGTTCCACGTTCTTTGTCTCACATCAACGAAGACTAAAGATGGAGATCTTGTGGACGAAATAAACAGAACGAAAATTTTGTTAAGACTTAGTAAGAAGTGAGAGAAACTGCCAACACTGGAGGGGTTCAAAAGACAAAAAGCTACTGTACTTCACAGTGTAGAAATTTTTATAGAGCTGTTTTAGAAACTGGATGAAGGCTGCAGTGATCACCATGAGAGTGCTTAGTTCTCTTGTCTACCACAGGACAAGCTGTTGTAGACTATATGCTCCTCTGACATAAGTAGGAAGATTATCGTGTGCCAGTCATGTTCTGCTTAGGGTAGAATTTCTACATCAAGTTAGGTCTAGAATTTGCCCTTTCTTCATCACTGATTCTGGGTTTGTTAGTCATTGATCCTGGCTGTCTGATTGTTGTTATTCTCTTGGCTAGCATGGCTACCCTCCAACCTACCGGTGTCTTAATTTTTCTCAGGTGTACTAATCTCTCTTAGTCCTCACAGACACAAGAGATAGCTATAGTTGATTTTAATTAACTTAAAATGTACAAAATGGTTTGAGTTCTCTACTCTGAATTAGGTAAAGGCTTTCTTTAAAGCTATCTATTAAAATCTAAAAGAAAAGATTTGTAAACGATTAATAATATGGACACCATTTATTGGAGAGTATAAAAGAATAACTCAAAGAAGCTAGCTAGTTGCCTGACCAACACTGTCATTATCTCTCAGGACCCATTAGGCTCTTATCAACCATGCTTGAATATCCTATACCCAACTGTAAGCTCTGTTTTGTATCCCTAACGATCCTGGCCTCACTGTTTTAACCCTGCCATTTCCTTTTAACTCTAAAATCTATCACCACCATAACATATGTGAGCAGTTTGCAGCTATTACCATGGGCTTTCCCCATTTATTACTTCAGAAATTTAGTTCTCTTCTCAATTGATAATTGGAAGTAAAGGCAAGCAGCATTTAAAGAGATTTACTACTAATCCATAATGATACAATGAATGAAATAACTGTTATTATCACATAAATGTTATAGATATTTATATTTATATTGAAAATATGTAACACTGTCTAAACCACATGAAACTCTGTTTATGAAAGGATGTCCAAAGGATATTCATCTAAAAGTAAATTCAGAAAGAAACATACAAAAAAAAAAAACTTAAAAGAATGTTATCAGATATTTGCATCTTAAAATAGACATGGGAAGTTTAATTTAACATTATAAATAGTTTTTCATTATGTAAAAATAAACTAAATTCAAGAACTAAGTATATATAATTTATACATGACAAAATACCTTCCTTAATGTTTAAACTGCTTTTTAGCATCTTTTGTTTCACAATGTTGATCATTTTAAACTTAAAATACAATAATTGTTCTAGATATAAATATTTATCATCATAATAATTATAGGGAACTTTTACACCTGTAACCAAATCCTATTCTTCTCATGATGAAGCAGAATACAGTACTAACAGATTTAAACATCTTTTTTGTTCATACCATGCTTGTTAGCTCTCAGAGACTTCACAGTTGTTCTTACATGCCCCGCTTCTTTCCATTTAGACATTGACAAGACTCTCTTTCTGTATGCTTTATAGCTCTGTGTCCAAATATCATGTTCCTGGTGAAATAGCATCTGAGCCTTATAAAGCCACTGTCATTTTATTCACTCTTTACTAATCAACTTCTTTCTCCTTGTAGTAAGGAAGCACATTACATCTTTATATCTTGTTTCTCCAAGGACAGCTAGCATTAGGAAATCCAGAAATAAAATTCACCAATGTTCAATACAGACCCTGAATTTAATAAATTAACTGCTGATCTCGCCTAAGATTTTTCTCATCTTTGATTGGTGTATCAATAATTGTTTAGCTATGTGTAGCAAATGTTATTCATTCTGGTTATATAAAATATAAAAAGAATCCAGTAATCTTTACATAGATTTGTTTGTTTGATTATTATTCATATACAGTGTTCTGAATCTTGAACCTATCAGATGCCCTTGTAGATCTTGATAAGATTATGAGTACTGCAGGGGAAGAACTAATAACTTGGAGCAGTGCTCAGAGGTCTGGCTACAGAGAATGAAGTTGAAGTGTCTGTGCTTGCTTATTTCAGGGCTGAGTTTTCTCCTCTTAGCCACTCAGGGGTGCTGAATTAGGACATGAGCCTACCACATAGAGCCTCTGAAAGACTCTACCCAGCAGGGTATAAAAGCAGATGCTAAGACTCATAGCCAAGCTTTGGACAGAGTGCAGGGAATGTTATGAAAGAAGAGGAAGATGAAAGAGCTGGAGAAGACAGGAGCTCCACAAGGAGTATCAAAAAATCTGTGCCCAGGGTTTTTTTCTGAGACTAATACTCCAACCAAGGACAGATGTAGCCCATGGCAGCCCAGTGTCCAAGTGGGTTCCCTATTAATGGGAACAGGGGCTCTCTCTGACATGAATACAGTGGTTGGCTCTTTGATCATGTCCCCCTGTGTCAGGGAGTGCAACCTAACCAGTCGACAGAGGAAGAAAATGCAGCAAATCCTGATGAGACCAAGGTAGCCTGGGATCAAAGGGAAGGGAAGGAGGACCTTTCCTATCAGTGGACTCGAGGAGGGGCATGGGAGGAAATGAGGTAGGCACAGTGGTATTGGGAGGGAATGAGGAAGGGGGCTACAGCTGGGATACAAAGTGAATAAATTGTAATTAATTGAAAAATAAATAAAAATTTAAAGGTCACCACCAACAGTTACATGGGTTTATTTTCCCTGTCTTTAGCTTTATGCTGTAAAATTCAAACAATTTGGCTGATAACTGAATTAGAATAATTCCAAAACATAAGTACATATGCTAACACTAACATTAAAAATGCTAAGGTTTGAAGTGAAATAATGATTAAGGATGATTGGTAAAGAACAATGGTGAGAAAAGCATAGAGTAGTAGATATAATCATCACTAATACAATAATTATCATACACAATCAATGTATGTTGTGGGCATGGTGATGTGCTAAAATATGACACTGAATTATATAAATATGTGGAGTTAATGTGTTTATATATTTTTATTTTTTATTAATTACACTTTCTTTACCTTGTATCCCAACTGTAGTCCTCTTCCTCATCCCCTTCCAATCCTACCTCTCTCCCTCATCTCCTCCCATGCCATTCCCCAAATTCACTGATAGGGAAGGTCCTTCTTCCCTTCCCTCTGAACCTAGCCTATCAGGACTCATCAGGACTGGCTGCATTGTCTTCCTCTGTGGCCTGGTAAGGCTACCCCTCCCTCAGGGGGAGGTGATCAAGGAGCCAGCCATTGAGTTCATGTGAGAGACAGTCCCTGTTCCCCTTACTAGGGTACCCACTTGGAAACTGAGCTGTAGCTCCCTCCCTCATGCCCTCCCACTGTCCCTTTCTCTTCTCCTCCCAGGCCACTGATAGGGGAGGTCCTCCTCCCCTTCCATCTGACCCTAGCCTATCAAGACTCATCAGAACTGGATGCACTGTCTTACTCTTTGGCGTGGCAAGGCAGCACTTCTCCCATCAGGGGGAGATGATTAAAGAACCAGCCACTGAATATGAACTTAGAGACAGCCCCTGTTCCCCTTTCTAGGGTACCCTCTTGGAGACTGAGCTGCCATGGGCTACATCTATGCAGGGGTTCTAGGTTATACCCATGCATTGTCCTTGTTTGGTGTATCAGTCTCAGAAAAGACCCCTGTGCCCAGAGTTTTTGGTTCTGTTGCTCTCCTTGTGGAGCTTCTGTCCCCTCCATATCTTTCTATATGCCCCTTCTTTCATAAGATTCACTGCACTCTGCCCAAAGTTTGGCTAGGGGTCTCTGCATCTGCTTTGATACCCTACTGGGTAGAGTCTTTCAAAAGCCCTCTGTGGTAAGCTCTTGTCCTGTTCCCTGTTTTCTCCATCCTGTTTGCCTTTCTGAATGAAGTTTGAGCATCTAACCCAGAGTCCTCTTTCTTGATTAGCTTCTTTAGGTTTACAGATTTTAGTATTATTATCCCATATGTCTTATATCCACTTATAACTCAAGATCCAACTATACCACTCCTGGGCATATATCCAAAAGATGTTCAAGTATACAACAAGACATTTGCTCTACCCTGTTTGTAGCAACTTTATTTGTAATACCCACATGCCAGAAACCACCCAGATTTCCCTCAGTTGAGTAATGAATACAGAAATTGTGGTGCATTTACACAATGGAATACTACTCAACAATTAAAGACAAGGAAATCATAAAATTTGCAAGCAAATGGTAGGAACTGGATAAGATCATCCTGAGTGAGGTATCCCAGAAGCAGAAAGACACACATGGTATATACTCATTTAAATCCTCTATTCTGTAAACACAATAGAGCTTGAAAATTGAAAATGTTTGTAACATAAAGTTAAGACTATAGAAAAATATCAGGAGATATTTGTGATAAATACCTCCTGGGTGGATTCGTTTCTATTGCTTTGCATTCTTCTACTAAATTTAAAATTGAATTCAGAATAGTGAATTTCAATAGTTTGTAACAAATGTTTTTTTAATAAAACAGGAAATTAAAACAAATTTTAAATAATTCTGGTATTTTACTTTTAGCAACTTCTTTCAGATTTTATTTACCAAGTATGTTGTCAGTGTAAAAGAATTCTGTTCACTTCCATCTAATTTGATGATAGAATTAAAATCTGTGTAGTCCTGAATTAAAATAGAAAGAAATAATGGCTTCTATTCATTACAGCTGGTCCAGCTTAAACAGAGTGATCTCAGTGGGATCTCTGCCTCAGTGGGACCTGGCTGCTTTGTCTTGGTTCTGGTTGGCTGCAAATTGGCTCTCCCACGTATTTCTGTTTATCTTGCTTGTTTTGTTTGGTGGTTTTATTAATAAGATTCTCATTATTTCTTTCTTTGTTTTATTGAAAAATTTTTCAATGCCTTTGAATTTTGCAGTAGGATGAGCAAATGCATTGAAAACAAAGGTTGTGCAGAAATTTGTAAGCTTTAATAACTAAGTCATAATTTTTCTTTTAAATCTTTATTTCTTGGATATTTTGTGATTGGAACTTTTCTGATTTTACTTTTTCTTTGAGAGAAGTATCAATTTCTGCAAGTGTGTCTTCAGCTCCAGAGATTCTCTCTTCCATCTCTTGTATTCTGTTGGTGATGCTTACTTTTGTGGTTCCTGATCTTTTCTCCAAGTTCTCCAGCTCAAGGTTTTTCTCATTTTGTGTTTTCTTTATTGATTCTAATTTTGTTTTCATGCCTTGCACCATTTCTTTCATGTGTTTGAATTTGGATTCCTGTCTCTCTACGATGGCCTCTATTTCTTTGTTCATTTCCTTTTTGTATGCCACTAATTTTTCCTCTACTTGTGTATCTATTTGTTTCGCTATGTTTGCCTGTATTTCTTTAAGGCTTTTGTTTATTTCTTCTTTCTTTACCTCCAATTGACTGACCAACTCTTTGAAAGATTTGTTCATTTCCTCCTTATGAGCCTCAAATAATTGGGCAAGCATTGCTTTAAAATCATTCTCCTGGGCTTCTGCTGAATTGGAGTATACATCGATTTTGGGGTTTGCTGGTGAAGTCATGATGTCCTGATTTATGTTGCAAGTGTTCTTTTGCCTACCCCTGGCCATTGGCTTATCTGAAACCTTCCCTGTTTGTTTGTTTTTGGATTCTGCAGATCAGACTGGTACTGTCTCTCTCTGGCGTCTGGAGAGTTCTTCAGGAAGCTGAGAACTCTCAGCGTGTGCTGAGGACTAGCTGTACCTGTGGGAGGAAAATACGAAGGCTCAAATGGGGCAAATGCAAGTGTGTGTGTGTGTGTGTGTGTGTGTGTGTGTGTGTGTAAGTGTGCGTGGACGTGTGTCTCAAAGGACAGAGTGATGGCTAATGTTGAGCCCTTGAGTGTTTGGGAGGGGCTCTGCACTGTATATGTTGCAGGCATTAGTGATGATCGCAGTGCAATTTCTGGCATTAACTGCTTTAACTCCTCAATTAGACCCACAGAGCAGAAACTTCAATGTCCCTAGTGCCCCTCTGTTTCCCAAGATGGTATGTGGGTGGGAGGGATTTTGATGCCTGGCTTCTGTTTTAGAAAAGACCCAGGATCTGGGGATTTGCAGATTCTCAAGGGTGCACTCACTTACAAGCAGGTCAGTTTGCAGAGATCGTGGAATCCGCTCTCTGCTCTCTGGTTTGACCCTGCTTCTTTGATGTGCTCCGCCATTGCTGTTTTGCTGTCACTGCCAGGTTCTGAGGTCTTGCTGCAGCTGGAGATTTCAGGGTGGTTACATCAGCAGGGATGGGGTAACCAGGCTCTCTGTTCTCTGGTTTTGCCGTGGTTAGTCTTAAACTGGAGGGCTGTTGTGCCCCACCACCTCAGTGCTGCCCCGCTGCCAAGTCCAGCTGTAACTGGAGACTGGGTCACTAGTCCCAATGCTTTCTGGGAAGTCCTGGGGTCTCTTCACTGTGCTCTCCAAGCTTGGGAGGCCCAGCGCCTGGTGTATCTAGGTTGTATGGCGTTTCTGCCTGGTTTTGGTGAATATATGGCGTATTCTCTGTCACTGTGGGATTGGACGGGCCGTGCCGTCACTGATGGCGATCCTGAGGACCTAGTATGGCATCCAGCAGACTTGGGCCCTGGGAGGATGGTGTAGCAGCCGCGCGGATCTGGGACTCCGGGACATGTCCTGCTGATCTTTGCCTGCCGGTAAAGGGCTTGGAGCTCCGACTCAGTGCCTGTATACCTCAGGCAGTTAGGTCTGCACTGAGAAAGACCAGCCAGCTGTGCTGCTGTGCTGAGGAGGAGGGAGTTCTGGGGGAGGGGAGTGCCTTGAGATCAAAGGATCGTTTCTCTCCTTCCCCAACCAAGTCCCCAGGTGACCCGAGAGTAAAGTTTTCACCTCCTGCGATGTTCCCTGTTGTCTAGAAAGCTCCACCGTTGTCTTCCTGGGTTAGAGGCCCTTCCATTCACCAAGTCAGAAGTTCAGGTATTCCAACGCTCAGAAACTGTATGCGCTAGTCGCCATCTTGTCTCCTATTTTACCAATCTGAATGCATAAGCTTTTGTGATTACCTATTATTTGAGAGTCATGTGATGTAAAGTGATCATGTAGCTGCATGAAAGTGTTTTTTTCAACTTTATAGTGCTCTCCCCAATTCCAATCCAAGGTCATTTTGAAGCTACTTCTGAGTTTTGTTTGTTTGTTTTTAATATATTGAATGCTACCATGTTTTACTATAGGACACAGTTTTATACATACATATACATACACATATACATATATCCTCATAGATTTTCTTGAAATGTTTATTTTTATTAGTCCTGTGTTATATATCTATCACCTATCCCTAATATAACTCTTAATATTTTATTTCACTTTTGTTTTTTTCCCAACACTATTTGAATTGACCAACCAATAGACATTTGCATGAATCTCCTTGGAAACAGTTTATCTTAGGGAATTCATCTCTAACCCCCTTGCAAATATTTGACATTTAATTGTGTAATTCCAAGCAAACATTTTAGGTGTCCATAAGTGTGTGGGTTTATTTCTGGGTCTTCTGTTCAGTTCCGTTGATCCACCATTCTGTTTCTAGCTAATACCATGCAGTTTTTATAACTGTTGCTCTATAGTACAACTTAAGATTCCAAAAAAAAAAATAAATTAATAAAAAATAAATAAAATAAAATACAGGTATTGTGGTGGTTTGGATAAGATTGGCAAAGTTAGTTCCCTTTGGGGAAGGGGCTATAGCTGTAATACAAAGTGAATAAATTGTAATTAATAATAAATAAAAAAGACAAAAGTTGATAAAAAAAATTTCTGGGCTCTAAATCCTAAAGTTAATCATTAATAAATGTCCTGAAACTTGAAAAAAATACTAGAAATTAGGATGTGTGCCCTTGTTGAAGGGGGAGTGTCACTAGATGTGGGCTTTTAGATTTCAGAAACCCATGCCAGGCCTAGTCTTTCTTTGCTGTGAACAAAATATAAAGTTCTTAGCTAAAGTCCAGCTCCAAGCCATCCTGCCTGCCACCAGGTTCCCCACCACGATGGATGAAAGTAGAATAACCCTCTGAAAATGTAAGCAATCCCTCAATTAAATGCTTTTGTTTATGAGTTGTCTTGATCATGGTGTCTTAGTCTTCACAGCAAGAGTAGAATATTAAATAAGACATAGATTATCTACTTTTAGAAGCATTTCAGAGGAATCTCTTTTTAATAATATGGCTTGAGGTGAGGGAGATGAGATGTTTGGAATACTGATGTAGATATATCACTCAGATAAAAGGAGATTTTGCACAAGCTATCTTATTTGAATAAATCATAAAAGATTCAAAATACAGATGTATAGAAATAAGGAGGTTAAGTATCAGATGTAAGGGGAGGAGGTTCTCCCTTATCAGTGGACTTGGAAAGGGACAGGGAGGTGATGAGGGTGGGAGGGTGGGACTGGGAGGGAAAGAGGGAGTGGGATACAGCAGGGATACAAAGTTAACAAACTAATACTAATATTTAAAAAAATAAAAATTAAAATAAAAAAATAAGGAGGTTAGGCTGAATTTATTTGCAAATACAAAAAAAATTAAATAAGAAAATAGGGAGAAATTAAGTTTTTGATTTGCTATGTTGAATGAATAATTAAAATAAAATTTTAAGCTGGATACACAAACATAGAAATTAATCACATTGCAGTGTTATTGATCAGTGGAGTTGAGCAATAAGAGATTTTTAAGACACAGGTAGCAACAATGCATCATTTCTGTCTAAAAGCATGTTTCCTTGCCTCCAGTCTATTGTGCTTACATTCTCAGCCAATAAAATGAGAAATATCCTTAATTACTTTTTTAGAGAGGGCTCTATAGGATCAGGAAAGAATTTAGCCTTGAGACAAAAACAGAAACAAAACAAAAAAACAAACAAAAACAAAACCAAGGTTCTTTTAGAGTCTAAACATGTTCAGTTAAATGGTCAAGGATGGTGGCATTAATTTTTTTTTTTTTAATATTTTGGAGAGCTAGAGAAATGTCTCAGGAGATAAGAACACTTGCTCCAATTGCAGAGGACTGAAATGTTGCTCTCAGTACTTTTATAAGGTGGCAGACAACCACCATTAGCTCCTGAAGATCCAATACCCTCACCTAACCCTTAGGGAACATGCACACATATGCGTATTCACATACAAAGACATAAATATAGGCAAGTAAGTCAAAGATAAAAGAACAATAAAAATTTATATAGTTTATTGAACATGATGTTATTTGAATAATGTTATGAATCTCTTAATGAAAGACCTAAATTTTCATCTATAATATTTTCTATTTTATTATTATTACTGTGTATATAATGTATATTTGTGTTTAGGTGTGCATGTTTTACTGGATGACTTTAAGCAGCTGTTTCTCCTGATTCATCTCGTTGAGTCAGGATTTCTCTTGTTTATTCCAGACTTGGAATAAATAGGTCTTGAGCTCCTATTTCTTCCCTTTTTGGATGCAAATGTCCTGGGATTACATAAGGACACAACTGCATCTGGCTTTCTTATATAAAATACAGTTCTGGTGCTCAGGTGCTCAGGTTTATAACAAGAACATTTACCCACTGAGCCATCTCACTTGCCCCTATGTTAACGTGCAGTTCCAATGGGGCTATGAGATATTGATGTCTCACTTAGCATCAACCTCTGATATACAGTTTCAATAAACAGGATTTCTGTCTAATCTATGGTGAAGCAGTTTAACACGTTTAAAATCTTTATTACCTTCTGAAATAAAAGCAACAAACAGACAAACAAAAACCACTCACTCAGTCACCACTATGTACTTCCAATAAAGCAGTAAGTGTATTAGATAAGCTCAGATCCTTCCTCATGGGTCTTCAGTAAACCCATGCACATAAGCTGGGACAAACTTAATTATTTTTCTGGAGTTACTACCTCTAATTACTGTTATCATTGATATATAATCACAGGTTATTTTAACTGCACAAGTGTATTTATAATTTTACAATACCTTTTTGCTTTACCTATCTGAGTCATTTTGAAACATTTCAGTTATGATCATTGATTTTTATCATATTTTATATAAAAGATTGACCTAGAAAATGAATATGTGTGGTTGTACTGGATAGTCTTATATCAACTAAACACAAATTAGAGTTATCCAGAAAGAGAAAACCTCAGCTGAGAAAAGGCCTCCATGAGATCCAGGGCTGTGGAGTAGTTTCTTAATTAGTGATTGATGGGGGAGCGCCCAGCACTTTGTGTGTGGTACCATCCCTGGGCTGGTGTTCCTCAGGAAGCAGCCTTACCAGGCCACAGAAGATGACAATGCAGCCACTCCTGATGTGATCTGATAGACTAAGATCAGAAGGAAGGAGAAGAGGACCTCCCCTATCAGTAGACTTGGGGAGGGGCATGCATGAAGAAGGGGAAGGGAGGGTGGGATCAGGAGGGGAGGAGGGAGGGACTTATGGGGGGATACAAAATGAATAAAGTGTAATTAATAGTAAAAAATGTATATACAGATGTGAACAATAAAAAGTGAATTGCAGAAAAAAAAGAAATATTCAACACTAACAGTATTATTCTTCATTAACAAATATGTAAAATAAATTCTTTATTATAAATCAGTTAAAAAAAAAAGGAGTCTGAACAAGTCATGAGAACAAAGACAGTAAGCCAGCTCCCCTCCATGAACTCTGCATCAGTTCCTGCCTTCAGGGTCCAGCCTGTTTGAGTTCCTGTACTGACTTCCTTGTATGATGAACAGTGACATAAAAACTAGGCAAAAAAAACCCAAAAAACCCTTTTTGTCTCAACTTGATGAGTGGCCATGGTGTTTCATCACAGCAATAGTAGCCCTAACTGAAACAGTGGCTTTTGTGTGAGACTCTTTACTCATTTAAATATATGTATTGCTATTTTTCCTGCATGTATATATGTGTAAAACACACATGCCTGGCCCATGAATAGGTCAGAAGAGGCCTCTAGACCCTAAGTTACTTTGTGTTCTGGGTTCTCTGGAAGAGCAACTAATGCTTTTGACTGTTTAGCCCTCTTTCCAGCTGCCCCTGTTTTCACTCATTCTTAAACATGATATATACTTCACATAAGAAACAAAATACATATGTACACAAACATGATAACTGCTGTGTGCTTAAATATGACTTTTGAGCCAGTAAGATAGCTCAGTGGACAAAGGTGTTCAGTGCCAACCTTCACAATGTGAGTGACTTCTGTTTGATACTCAAAAAAGTAAAAAGAAAAAAAATTGGCTGCAAGTTAGCCTTTGTTCTCCCTATGTATACTCTAGTGCATGTGTATACATGTACATGTGCTATGTGGGCAAAGTCACACACTGACAAACACATATACACATACATAAACACACTAAAATTTAAAAAAAGGAGTACTTCTATTGAGATTTTAATATCATAATTCACTTTTTAAAAGAAAACAATCCTCAATTATTGGTTATATACTAATAGAAGCAGACTATAATTTCTTTTTTTGGGGGGGGTTACAAAAGCCCTTTTATAAAGCCATTTTTAAACAAACCAAACCAAAAGGTTTACAAAAGAAAAAGATACAGAAAAAGAGTAACTTGCTTCATGTCCCCAAAAGAGGGAAAAAAAAATAATAAAGAGGACAATGCCAACATGCTCAATAATAACAGGTTCTTTTCCTTATTTTTTAATACAAAATACAAGCAAAGGATACACACACTTAAAACAAGGTTCAGGAGCAGACAGCAGTCCTGGAAATCCTCCAATCAGAGCAAAGCAGGAGTTTGGTGTTTTGTTTATGCAAATACATACAGACTGGGATATGTAAATGAAGTATCACACCAGACCACCACACAATTCTACCAATGCATGTTGCATCTATAATTTACAAACATGGTCAACAAAATCATGTTCATTTCAACTCGGTTTCATTTAAATTAAAAAAAAAAAATCCTTTAAATAAAGTGGTTACATTCAAACTTTAACTTCCTTAGTACCATGCTGTAGATTTCAGCACTGCTAAGGTATTGCAAGAATGCCCAACCCTCTGTTGTCTGATCATGTATCTAGCCACAATGCATGCAGTATGAAGAATAGGATGCCAGACTCTCAGCGCAAAGCCTAAGACAGATAGGCTAGCTCTCTGATCCTTTCTGCTCAGATGAAAGATTATGAACTATAATTTCTTAAATGCTACTTAGTCACAGAATACATTGTAGATATATGACACTACATTACATTGTAGATATTTTTGTGTTATCAGTTTGGCCAGATTTGTGGTGTTGGTGGAGAGTTTTAACATATTGGCAGAATTATCTCAGGCACAATAGAATTTAACATAATCAGAAAAATAACAAGGCACTAACTTACTGCAAGACAGGAGAAGGGGAACTTATTTAAAGTGGTTAAATTAACAGCATCAGGAGCAGTTTTTACATATTGACTGTGGTTTTGGCTTTGTTTACAATGTATTTTAACTGACAAAGATTTTTTTAATGTATAGTGTACATATTATATTTGATACATGCATATACTAGGTAATGACTACATCAGGCTATGCAGTCGGTATAGCATGTCATGCTTTTTTCCAGTTTGTTACAGAGGAACTCACCAGGTACTATCTCAATTTGTGATCTTCCTGCAAACAGACCACTGCTACTAACTATAATCTATCTACAAGAAAAAAAAAACTTTAATTTGTGTCTCATTTTCACAAAATGTGTATTTTTAGTTCAACATAAGTAAGTAGACTATATTATATTCTTCTTTTTGTGCCTGACACACTTCATTTCATGCTCCAGGTTCATCACTGTTGATATAATTTCTTTTCATGACTGAATAATGTACTACTGTGTATGCGGCACACATCACAAGTATGCTGATAATGAATACTTAGTCAAACACTCCCTTGCTGATTGAAAAATGGCTCAACTACCTATGTAAGATTGGATATCTGTGTCACTTATGCAGATGTTGTTTATTTGCTTTGTTTTTTCCCCTTGGTCAGTAATAAAATACAACAGAAAATAAGAACAATAAAATATCTGTTTTAGTCCATGGTTTCTGAGGTTTAATCTGGCACAGGTCCAAGGTGAAGTTAGGTATCACAGTTGGACAAAGGTGGAAGAGCAAAGCAGCCTACTTCATAATGCCCAGGAAGTAAATGGAGGGAATGGTAGAAGACAGGAAATAGGCTTCAGTCTTTTGTCTCTAGCAGGTGAAGGCTTCTCAAAAGGACCATAATTCTGTGCATGGACGATATGGATCTACCAGTTGGACTGTAAGATTAAGCAGAACCAATGGTCCTTGAGGTATCAGTGGCAGATAGGAACTCCATTTGGAGCCTTTGGCAGTCCCCTAAAGGTGAATCACAGAAAAGACCATTGATATTTTAGAGCAAAGCACTACCGTCATCTGCAGGCACGTATTATTCCTCAGAGAGACACCTCTTGGTCTGAAATTAGGCTTCAGTGGAAATTGAACATTTGACAATAAGCTATCATGTTACTATGTGATCTGAGTTGTCCATCATGAGCTGGGAATTATCTGAACAAGCCATGAAGTAGGACACGCACAGCAGCAATTCCATAGTAAATGGAAGTGGCAAATACATAATCAGGATTGAACAGGTCCTGAAGGCACAAGAAAAGTGACTGAAGAAATTGTCTAAATACCTATGGTTTCTACTCCCATTACAATGCTTACTGCTCATAGAAAGCATGCACAAATGTCCTCCTGGGTTGTTCCCTCTGATTGATGGAGGAAGAGAAGACAAGACCCTAATTTATCATGGTACTGCACATTAAGCAGGGACCTTCTAGAAGTGGAGAGATACAACATGTCTATCCCTTTCTGGAACAACCCTGAAAGACACTGATGAAAGGAAATCTTTACAGTGGTGAGAACGTTGGTCAGTACACATGGTCATACATTTTGTTTAGAAAGAAAAAAGTCCAGATGTGGAACTGTTGATTGATACATAGGCTGGAGACAATAGATTTGTTGATGGTCAAGAATGTGGAAAGAACATGATTAGAAAACTGGTGAGAAAGACATCTGGAGGAAAAATATATAGATAGTTCTATCAAGATGGGTAAAGGATGTGAAGATAACTCTGTCCCATGTAAATTATCATCAAATGGTGACCAGCAGAAGAGGAGTTCAATAATCAAATATGTAGAATGACTGACATGCTTTTTAGACAGTCAGCCTCTTTCCCCAGCCATCCCTGTCATTGCTCAGTGGACCCATGAAAAAAATGTCCATGGTGGCAGAGACAGGGGTAATGCATGTGCTCAACAACTTGGATTGTCATTCATCAAGCTCATCTGGCCAGAGCTGCTATTGAGTTTGAAATCTGTGAACAAAGGAGACCAACACAAAGCCCCAGATATGGCACCATTCCCCGGGTGACCAGGCAGCTACTTAGTAGCAAGTTGACAATATTGTACTACTTCCTCCATGAAAAGGACCATGCCTTGTCCTTCATGAAGATGAAATTCTAGTCATGGTTTGCCTTTACTACATGCAATGCTTCTGCCAAAATCACCTTCTGTGGATTTAATGAGTGTCCTATCCACCACGATGGTATCACACACGGTATTGCTTCTGACCAAGGAGATAACTTCACAGCCAGAGAAATGCAACATCAGGTCCATGATCATGGCATCCACTTATCTTGCCATTTTTTTTCTTAACACCCTGAAGCAGTCAGTTGGCCTTATAGAATGATAGAATGGGCATTTAAGGACACAGGTATAGTGCTGGTTAGGTGGCAGCAGCCTAGAGGTCTGTGGCAGGGTTCTCTGGAAGGCACTGTATGTTTTGAATAGGCACTCACTATTTTGTATAGTTTCTTCCATTGCCAGGATCCATCAGTCCAGGAATCAAGTAATAGAAAAGGAAATAGTTCACTCACTATCACCCCTAGTGACTCATTAGGAAAATCTTTGCTTGCTATTCTTGTGAAATTAAGTTCTTCTGGATTAGAAGTTTTGGTTCCAGGTGAGGGAGCGTCATGGTCAATAGCCAAAAAATAATTCCTTTCAACTGGAAGCTCAGACTTCTTCCTGGTATTTTGGTGTGCCCTTAATACAACAAGCTAAGAAAGAAATAACAGTGTTAGGATTGGTGACTTATGCAGAATACCAAGGGAAAATTGTTTCTCCACAATGAAAAGGAAAAAAAAAATAAAAAGATTATGTCTGCAATGCAGGAGATCCTTTAAGTGTTTACCTTGGTGATATTAAATCCTGAGAGTAAAGTCAATGGAAACTACTACAACCTAATATAAGCAGAATGACAAAGGACACAGACCAGTCAGGAATGAAGGTATGGGTCACTCTTCCAGGAAATGATATAAGACCTGCTAAGGTTCTTGCTTAGAGAGGAAGAGGTTCAGAATAGATATAAATAAAATCTAAGGCTATGTGGTCAGTTGCAAAAATGAGGATTACATTTGACATGAGTGTTTCTGTCATATTTTGTAAAAATGGTTATCATATTTAAGTTTTGAGAATGTCCTTAAGTTAGAAGAATGTTCTTCAAGGAACATTGCCACATATTCTAAAATGTATAATTGGTTTGCAGTTATATGTAGGATAGTTATATCATGCTAGAAATAACTACAACCTGGTTAAATACATAATGGTTTTTGCAGATGTACATGAGGTAGTTAAATCATTTCATTTGTAAATTAAGCATGACATAAAGAGATGTAATTGTGTGTCAAATTGATAAGGGGTGGACTTGTAATGGATATTCTTGCTTGTCAACATGATTACAACTTGAATTAACTAAATCACAAGTGGCTGGGAATACTTTTGGTGAATATTTTTAATTAAATGACATAAAGTGGGAAGACCCACCTTTAATCTAGATCTTTTGAGTTGGGATGTTCCACCTTAAATCTGAGTCATACTCTCTGGTGGCAGCCTATATAAAGAACATGGAAGAAAGAAGCTTTTGCTCTTTACCTGCTTGCCCTCACTCTCACTGGCAAATTCATTTCATATTGGGATTCTGGCATACACTGAATACCACCTGAGACACTTAGCCTTGTGGACTGAGCAGCTAGCTACCAGATTGTTAGACTTCCCATTTGGAGATAGCTACTGTTGGAAAAGTCAGACCATAAACTTTAATCACTCTAATAAATCTCAAATATATATATATGTGTGTGTGTGTGTGTGTGTGTGTGTGTGTGTGTGTATGTATATGTGTGTATATGTTTATATTCATATTTTATTTGTTCTTTTTTTCTGGAGAACCTTGACTAATACTAATACACCATAAATCATAAGTAACTGACTTTAGATTCCCAGCATTCATGTAAAAGTCTATCACAGAAAGGATGTGTCATAACCGTATTGCCATAGAGGTAAACACGGATATCCTTGAAACTCATTGGCTGGCCAGCTTAGCCATATTACTCATTATGCTGTATTATGTCAACTTGATGCAAGCAGAATTATTTGCAAAGACAGAATTTCAATTTAAGACTGTGCCTCTGTGAGATTTTCCTACAGGTGAGTGTTGTGCATTTCATGATTGATGATTGATATGATAGTACCCAGTTTACTCTTGGAGTTGCTACACCTGTACTGGTCCTGGATTCTATAAAAAAGAAATCTGAGCAAACTTCAGAAAGCAAGCCAATAAGCAATACTCTTCCATGGCCCACACATTAACTCCTGCCTCTAGATGACTTCCCTATTTTCATTCCTACCTTGATTTCCTTCAATGATGGACTGTGATATAGAAGTGGAAGCCAAATAAATACTTTTCTCCTGAAGTTTCTTCAGGTCATGGTGTTTTACCACAGAAATGATACTCTGCTTAAAACAAAAATTGCTACTAGGGAGTGGACTATTGCTATGTAAGGGCTTTGTTGTTGGTGTTATTATTGTTACTGTTTTTGTTTGTTTTGTTTGCCAAATCTGAAAGACTTTGATATTTTGGATAGGAAAAAACGTTTCATGCCTTGTGAAGAGTCTAGAGACATCTCTCAAGGAGAGCTGCACACAGGGAATGGAACCATCCATGAGAGAACTACAAAAGGGAGCATTATGTACGCCATTGACATTAGACAGGAAGCTAGAGAAATTGGAGATGACTCCGAAGATATTTGATCTTACAATGGTCCAGTATTTTCTTAATGTACCTCTCATTTGGAAGAGTAACCTATATAATTCTGTGTCACTGTATTTGGAAAATTGTGATTTACTTTTTGGTTCCTTAGGTGGTTACATGTAAGAGATTACTTTGAGTCTCAGAAGAGATGTGGTACTTTGAACTTTTAAACAGTGTTAGGACTGAAAGGTTAGGGAAAATTTTGCAATTAAACTAAAAGAATTTTGCATTATGACATGTTCATGAGCCTAAAGGGGACAGGAAGTAGAATGTGGTTGTTTGACTGAAAATGAGCCCCATAGATTCACATATTTGACTTCAAGGTCCCTAATTGCAAATACTGACTTGCAAGCATGAAGAAGAATGGCCTTATAGAAAAAGCTGTGTCAATGGGGTGAACTTTGAGTTTTCAAAGTACTCCTGCTGATCATTTGCTATTGGATAACCAACTGATGTACTCTTCCCTAGGGAAGATTATTTCTCCAACTCTCAGAATTCCTTAGTTTCCCTATATTTTAGTGTATGGTTGAGGATTCCAGGGCTTTGTCCTGTCCATGGTTACACACCTGTTGTTGGCAGTATTCAGTTTAGGTTTTCATGTTGGTTAGAGTTTATGGCTGTAACATCTGACATTCCTAGAAGACACAATATTACAGAAAACTGTTTAGTCTCCCGATCCTTAAAATCTTTTTGCCCATTCTTCTACATTTATCTTTGAGCATCAGGTGCTAGCGTAGTATTATAGTTGTGTCCACTTAAACTAGGATCTACACCTCTTCACTTTGCATGTTTTATTCTGTAACAGTCACTGTATTTTTCGAAGAGAAGTTTTCTAGGTATGGGTGGGGGTTACATTACCTGCAATGTAAAAGGACAGATATTAAGAATATAGTTAGGGATTATGTTGCTTTAATAAACAGTTGTACAAAATATATAAACAGGTAACATTCAGACCGAGAAGGTTGTACATATATATTAAGAATACACACTTAATTCTCATTCAGGACAGCAGGATAGACTCTGGAAATGGTAGAAGAAAAGGGACAGGATGGGAGCCAACCACAGATGTCCTCTAAAAGACTCTACCCAGCAGGGGATCCAAGCAGATATAGAGACTCACAGCCAAACTTTGGGTAGAGCCTAGGGAGTTTTATGGAAGAAGCTGTATCTAAAAAGACCTGGAGGAGACAGAAACCACATAAGGAGACCAAGAAAGTTAAAAAAAAGTTGGGCACAGGGGGTAATGCAGAGACTGATGCATCAACAAAAGACCATGCATGGAAAGGACATAGACCTCAGATGTAGCCCACAGACAGCTCAGTCTCCTTGTCAGTTCCCTAGTAAGGGGAGATGAGACAGTCTCTGACATGAACTCTGTTGCCTGGTCCTTGATCACTTCTAACTTGTGGGGAGACCTAGACAGCCCACAGAGAAAGAGAATCCAGGCAGTCCTGATGGAACCTGATAGACTAGGGTCAGAGAGTAGGAGAGGAGTACTTCCCCTATCAGTGGAATATGGGAGAAGAACAGGGGAGGTAGAGGGAAGGTCCTTGGAACTAGATGAATGAGGGGGCTTTAACGGGGACACAAGGAAAATAAATTGTAAAAATAATAAAAATATAAATAAAATAATTAACAGAAACACACACACACATACACACACACACACACACACACACACACACCAGACATAGTGACACACGTCTGCAATCCCAGCACTCAGGGAGGCAAAAACAGGGTTATTTCTGTGAGCTCAAGGCTCCGCTGGTCTACAAAGAGAGTCCAGGACAGCCAAGGGTAGACAGAGAACCCCTTTTCCCCATTTCTCCAAACACACACACACACAAAACAAAACAAAAAACAAACAAAAGATCCTCTACCTCTGAATATATCAAAATGTGGTAAATATTATGCCTTAACTTAAAAGTTATCCATTATCTTCAAGAATGTTTTTAAAATAGCCAACTTTCCTGATACATAAGTGGTATTTAAGCTTGTTTAGCTGTGTTAATAATTTTGAAAAAGAGAGGCTATCTTGGGTACCTAAACTTGTGTCACTGTGTTATCACTATGCTTCCATGGATGAAATAATGTAGAAATTTAGGAAAATTAGTGAAATTAGAAAACTTATCACAAGCAAATTACATTTTCCTATGTATTCACTGAGTTTAAATGTTAATGAAATTCTTCCTTTCAAATTATATCTACAAGGCAAACATTAGATAAGACAATGCGATCAAGGATAAAAATGATTAAATTGCTGTTTTTACACTTAATAACCTGGAACAGACATGTAGGTCAATAGGAAAAGCGGGTATTTAAAATGTTTCTCTTGCTTAGATAAAAAGACTTATTCAAAGAAATAATCAACTTTACACACATTTGGGAAGGAAAGTGTTTTTTGTTTTTTGGTTTTTTTTTTTATTCCAAATGCCATCTAAACTGTAAATGCTGACATTTTGAATAAAGGAAAGTAAAGATGAAAATGGGCACAGCATAAAAAGTTCCTGTCGAATTTTGCATTTTTTTTCATAGACCAAGATCTCAGGATCCTGACTTTTATTGTCTTTTCAGTGGCTGAGAATATCTGAAATAAAACTGTGTAGACAGTTTCCAGGAGAACTCAACCACCAAGGTTTACACAAAAGTCTTATTAAAAGCCCCCAGTAAAAAGTAATATAGAAACTTCTACTATCAATGACTGGTTAGTTGCTTACTGTGAATTTCTAACAGTATTGGATAATGACGGTGTTCTAGCCAAGATAGAATTGTGTTTGCTTGCTAAATAAAGAGTAAGCCTGAAGTACAGATAGTAAATACGTTGCAATTTGTCCTTTTTTTTTTCTCCTGAGTAATATAAAACAAGAAGAGAATTTACTGAAATTTGAATAATTAAACAAATAAAATGAAAATGGTTAATTATAAAAGTAGAAAGTATACTATTATATTTTTAACTCCTGGAATTTAAATCAGTTTTATTCAAATCATACATAAGATTTGATTTTATAAAGGCAAAATATTTTGACTTGACTGATGACTTATTATTCTATCTTTAAAATATTAAATACTATTAAAATTTATAAATACCTTCATATAAAATAATGCATAAAACATTGTCCATGATATGTACATTTAATAACTGAAGTAACACATTGTTGCAGCATGAAATTATATAAACTAATATAATAATAATATAGATGCATATGCATAATTAATATAATTAATATTAAAATAAATTAAGCACTTTGTATTAGTAATTACTTTGTGTTTTCTAGGTGATATTTTAACATATAATTTTTCTTGGCATATAGAATATCAAAAGTTCCTTTAACCTATTCAGCCATTTGAAATTATAACACCTATTTTTAATAACATCTTTGAAAGTGTTCCTTCAAACTACTTTAGTAAAATAGTATGTGATATCTAACTAAATATTGTCTTTGTATTGTTTAGTTTAACAACAACAAAAAAAATTAGACAGGAGGCAGAGGATAGAACAAAAGCCCAACACAAGACAATTTATAGGAAAATTCTTTAAGTGATCTCTTTCCTCCTGAGTCCTCGAAAAGTCCCCATGACCTCCGAATAATGCCACCACATTATGACTCCTTCCAACGATCAATTAATTCACTGGTGGAGGAAGAACTGTTGTCAAGTCTGTTCTCCAAAGCTCTTCCTCCGAATTCTGCCTTGGTACCAACCTTTAAACCAGATATACCATTGGCAGATACTTCAAATATAAACCACAACAATCTTCTGATGCAGTTGTATGGAAAGGTGATTGATTTCCAACCTAATATAATTGTTATGAAATGGTGGACTTTTACCCATCTAGACAATCCTGGAAATCATAGTAGAATTGCTGTAGCAATAAAAGAGGTAGCCATGCTCTGGAACCTCAGGGCTGAAATCATGTATATTAAGCTGAAAATGCGGCTGTGGCAGGAGACAGAGCTGTAATAACAACTGTGTACATGGCAGAGAGGAACGATGCCTAACTGTGGACTTGGTGCTTACTTTTCTAGCAGTGTTCTTACTGGGAAGCCTTAAATGTGGGAGCCTATTACAGTGAGTCAGAATTCTCAACAACATGTTGGGCATTCAGATTCACAGCATGCCTTTTAAATAGGATGAAGACTGGTACTTTATGAAAATATTTCTGCAAACACAATCTTATTCATTGATATATCAGATTGCCCCAAATAATTATAATAAACAGTCCCATTCTCATTAGTCATCTCTGAGTTGTATAACTTTGGTTTTGCAGGGTTGAATAAATAAAATGTATTGGTTAGATTTAGATAATATGGCTTTAATTGCAAACCATAATATCATCAAATGTTTTTCTTTTAGAATTTGCATTTTCGGGGGCGAAGCCAAGATGGCGACAAGCACACACCATTTCTGAGCGGTGGAATACCTGAACTTCTGAGTTGGTGAATGGAAGGACCTCTAACCCAGGAAGACAACGGTGGAGCTTTCTAGACCAACAGGGAACATCACAGGAGGTGAAAACTTTGGTCTCGGGTCACTGGGGACTTGTTTGGGGAAGGAGAAAAACGACCCTTTGATCTTGCGGCACTCCCCTCCCCCAGACCTCCCTCCACCTCCGCACAGCGGCACAGCTGACTGGTCTTTCTCAGAGCAGACCTAACTGCCTGAGGTATACAGCCGCTGGGGCAGAGCTCCAAGCCCTTTAGCGGCAGGCAAAGATCAGCAGTACATGTCCCAGAGTCCCAGATCCGCTCAGCGGCTATACCATCCCCCCAGGGCCCGAGTCTGCTGGACGCCATACTAGCTCCGCAGGATCGCCATCAGTGACGGTACGGCCCGCCCAATCCCACAGTGACAGAGAATACGCCATATATTCACCAAAACCAGGAAGAAAGGTCATACAACCTAGACACACTAGGTGCTGGGCGTCCCAAGCTTGGAGAGCACAGTGAAGAGAATCCAGGACTTTCCAGGACTTCCCAGAAAGCATCGGGTCTAGCGACCCAGTCACCAGTTACAGTGGGACTTGGCGG
>REGO01000495.1:836838-902229 GCA_010120015.1 Rhombomys opimus | reverse complement strand
TTTGTTATTTCTGTTGTTGTTGAGGTCCAGCTTTAGTCCATGGTGGTCAGATAGAATACAAGGGATTATTTCAATCTTTTTGTATCTGTTGAGGCTTGGTTTATGACCAACTTATGGTCTATTTTGGAGAAGGTTCCATGTGGTGCTGTAAAGAAGGTATACTCTTTTGAGTTTGGATGACAGGATCTGTAGACGTCTATTAGGTCCATTTAATTTAGGGTCTCTGTAAGTGTTTTTATTTTCCTATTTGTTTTCTGTCTAGTTGATCTGTCCCTTGGTGAGAGTGGAGTGTTGAAGTCTCCCTCTATTAGGGTATTAGGATTAATGTGTGGTTTAAGCTTTAATATTGTTTCATTTACGAATGTAGGTGCTCTTGTATTTGGGGCATAGATATTCAAAATTGTGATGTCCTCTTGGTGGATTTTTCCTTTGATGAGGATATAGTGGCCCTCCTTATCTTTTTTGATTAACTTGGGTTGAAAGTCTATTTTATTAGATATTAATTTGGCTACTCCCACTTGTTTTCTGGAACCATTTGCTTGAAAGACATTTTTCCAGCCCTTTACTCTGAGCTAGTGTTATCTTTGTTGCATAGGTGTGTTTATTGGATGCAACAGAATGATGGATCCTGTTTCCGCAACCATTCTGTTAGTCTGTGTCTTTTTTGGGGGAGTTGAGTCCGTTGATGTTGATAGAAACTAGTGACCAATAAGTGTTGCTTACTTTAGCTGTGGGGTTGGTGGTGTCGCTGAGTTTCATTGCTTGTATTCTTTTGGTTTTTTTGTTGTGTAGTTATCTATTTCCTCTGTTTTCTTGGATGTAGTTGTTTTCTTTGGTTTGGAGTTTCCCTTCTAGTAACTTCTGTAGAGCTGGGTTACTATGTAGATATTGTTTAAATTTGGTTTTGTCTTGGAATATTTTGAATTCTCCATCTATGTTGATTGAAAGTTTTGGTGGGTATAGTAGTCTGGGTTCGAATCTCTGGTACCTTAAGGACTGTATGATTTCTGTACAGGCCCTTCTGGCTTTCATATTTTCTGTTGAGAAATCTGGTGTGATTCTGATAGGTCTACCATCATATGTTACTTGGCCTTTTTCCCTTGCTGCTTTTAGAATTTTTTTTTTTGTTCTGTAGGTTCAGAGTTTTGACTATGATGTGACGTGAAGCATTTCTTTTCTGGTCTAGTCTACTTGGTGTTCTGTAGGGCTCTTGTATGTTTATGGCCATCTCCTTCTTTAAGTTGGGAAAGTTTTCTTCTATAATTTTCTTGAAAATATTTTCCGGACCTTTGAGCCTGATGTCTTCTTTTTCTTCTACTCCTATTATTCTTAGGTTTTGTCTTTTCATGCTGTCCTTGATTTCTTGGATGTTTTGTGTTTGGAACTTTTCTGATTTTATTTTTTCTCTGAGAGACGTGTCAATTTTCCCAAGTGTATCTTTGGCTCCTGAGATTCTTTCTTCCATCTCTTGTATTCTGTTGGTGATGCTTACCTTTGTAGTTCCTGATCTTTTCTCTATGTTCTCCAGCTCCTGGTTTTTCTCTATTTGTGTTTTCTTTATTGATTCTAATTCTGTTTTCATGTCTTGCACCATTTCCTTCATCTGTTTGAGTTTGGAGTCCTGCTTTTCAATGGCAGCTTCTATTTCTTTTTTTTGTCTGTTTCCTGTCTATGTATCACTAATTGTGCCTCTGCTTCTTTGGGTATAATTGCCTGTATTTCTATGATAGCTTTGTTTATTTCTTCTTTATTTGCCTTCATTTGTGTGGACATTTCTTTGAGAGCTTTGTGCATTTCTTCTTTGTTTGCCTCAAATTTCGTGGTCATTTCTCTGAGAGCACGATTTGTTTCCTCTTGGTTAGTCTTGATTTCTTTTGCTATTTCTCTGAGGGCCTTGTTCATTTCATCTTTATGGGCCTCTAATAGCTGGAGAAACATAGTTTTGAGGTCGTTTTCTTGTATTTCTAGTGAGTTGAAGTGTCCATTGTTTTGTGGGGTTGCTGGTGAGGTCATTATGTCCTGAATTTTGTTGGGAGTGTTCTTAAGTCTGCCTCTAGCCATCTGGTTATTTATAATTCTCACTGTTTGTTCCTCGAGATTGTATTTCTTGCTATGATCCTATCTTTCTGTTTTCTGGACTTTTTTTTCAGGAAGATGAGAGAGGTTCACTGGTTTGGGAATGTGCACTGTGGTTTCAGTTTTGCCTAAGTAAGGAATGTGATGCTGGCGCTATTCGCGTCCGCTTTTAGTGGGCAAAATGTGCATGCGTGGATTCTCTGACTATTGCAGTGGCCTGCAAGCCACTATTATGCAGTTCTGTCTGAGAACCAGGGATTGTTTGCCTGGATTACACTGGTGGACCCACAAGGCAGAGGCTTCAGTGTTTGGGTCGCTATCCCAAGAATCCCTATGATGCCCACACTAGGGGTGTGGGTGGCAGGGTTCTCGTCTGGTTGCTTCTGTGGAGAGGCCCTGGGTCTGAGGCAAACTCTCCCTAGAAGGCTCACTCACTCTCTTGCAGGACCAGTTGGAATGTAGAGGGGTTCCCCTTGTTCACTACTCTCTGATTTGGTCCTGCTGCAGAGAGTGCACGGGTAGGCTAACAGTCAGCTCTGTGACGCTGTGGATGCAGAACTCGGTGTCCACCTTTCCTGTGTGCTGCCTCTTTGCTTTGTCCTTTCCCTCTGCCAGGAGGGTTTATGTTGACTGGTCCCTGGGTGGCGCGGGAAAGAGTTAGGTTGAGTGTTCTCAATCCCAGAATCCGGGCCCAGATCTCTCTGCCAGAAGCAGCCTGGCAGTAGAACCTATGTTTGCTGATCCTGAGAGAGTACCAGGTAGGGTTGAGTGTCCTCAGATCCAGAGCTTGGGTTTCTCTGCTAGGGGCCGCTGGGTGAGCTGGAGAGAGGGTGCTGTGTCCTTGGCAGGCTGCCTCTCTGTCCTTCCCCTCTGACCTAATCCTCAGCTAGGGCAAGCTTATGGAGGTGCTCTCAGGGGAGTGACAGTAGGGGTTGGGGCTTCTCAGTCCGATCCTGAGCTGGGGTTTCTCTGCCAGGGGTCGGGGGGGTGGGGGCGCCAGTGATAGAACTTGCTGCTAGACCTTATTGTGCTGGACCCAGGGGAATCTCAGGACGTGTAGAATGACCTCAGTCCCAGGTCCCGAGCTGTAGTTTGTTTGCTAAGAGCAGCCGGCAGCACTGGAGTTCCGGCACTGTGAAGCCGCTGTGCGCCTCTTTATCCTTCTGCTCTGCTGTGACAGGGTTATGGCAGCGTTTGGGGGAGTGCCCGAAAGGACTGGGTTTTCTCAGTCCCGATCTGGGGTACAGACAATGTGGTCTGTGGCAGATGCTGCTGGCCGCCTCCTGCCTCCTCCCAAGAGGGAGTAGGGATTTTGAGCTGGGCATGCAGTTGCTCTCCGCGTGCAGCGGGCTCTCAGTTGTGATGGTGGCAGTTACCCTCGGGCAGCGAGACCTTCCAGGGAAAGACTTGTGACCCATGATCAGACTCACAACTTTGCTTCCCCGTGGGGTTTTCTTGCGACTGGGACTCCCAGTCTCAGGCACCCTTGTGCCCACCAATCAGCCTGGGAAAGTAATCGGGACACGCAGACTTGCGGCACCAGCTGGAGACCCAAAGCCTGCATTAGCTGGGTTCTCTTCCGGGTTCTGGCTGGGCAGCCGAGAGTGGACCCGACCAATTCCCACGCCATGGGAGCCTCCCCTCACCTGGGAAACACGATTACTGCAGTTTTAGAGCCCTGAGTTCAGTCTCCTGGTCGCTGCATGGAGAGTGCTGTCCCACTTCTCAGACACGCTGTTCTCCTGGCGCCACCATCTTGGCCCCCAGTATTTTATTTTATATTCCTCAAGTTCTTTTAATTTCATATAAGAAGAATCAAACTGGAGTAAGATCACATTCCATTCCTGTAGGGCCATATGTTATCTTACATCTTGATTTGTGCCTGGACTAACAACACAAATTCATATTGTCCAGGAATTAATTAAGACTTAAACAGGGAGAAGGTATTGTGTGGTTCTGATTGTTCTTCGAATGTGATAATGCCTCATTTTTCAGAATGATCAATTGGCACTATGTTTTGGTTCATATCTTATCTAGCATTTAAGTCATATATCATAACCTGGGAACTATCTATAGAATTCCTTACATGTGAAAGTCCTTAGTATTATGTACCTACCTGTCATGGCTTTTTAGTAGCAATCGAAGAGCTAAGGCTTAATAACATTAAAAATTAATAATGATGTAAAACTACTTTTAAAACCCTGACTTGTACAATATGGCTAATGTCCTCTTACGAGTGAGTATATGGCATGCATGTCTCTCGGCTTCTGGTTCACCTCACTCAGGGTGATCTTTTCTAATCCATCCATTTGCCTATACATTTAAGGATAAACACACTAAAATCTATAGACCTAAAGAAGTTAAACGACAAGGAGGACCAGAGGGAAGATAGTTAGTTCTCACATGGAAGGGAAAACAGGACAGACACTGGAAGCAGTAGAAGAGAGGGAATAGGATGGGAGCCTACCACACATGTTCTCTAAAACACGCCAACCAGCAGAGGAGTGAAGCAGATGCACAGGCTCATAGCTAAACTTTGGACAGAGACCAGGGAGTATGATGGAAGAAGGGACATAGAAAAGCACCCCAAAGAACAGGAGCCACACAAGGAGATCAACGAAACCAAAAAATGCAGGACCCAGAGGGGACTGCAGAAGACTATGCATAGAGAAGGTTTGGACTCCCTGCTCAGAGGTATCCCATAGACAGCTCAGTCTTCATGTGGGTTCCCTAGAAAAGGGGGAAGAGATAGTCTCTGACATGAACTTTTTTGTGTAGCCTGCTCCTTGATCTTTTCTCCCTGGTGGGAAGACATAGACAGCCCACAGAGGAAGAGGATCCAGGCAATCCTGATGGAAACTGATAGACTAGGGTCAGACAGTAGGAGAGAAGGACTTCCACTATCAGTGGATTAGGGGTGATGGGTAGGGAGGAAGAGGGAGGGTGAGTGGGACCAGGAGGAGATAAGGGAGGGGGCTACAACTGGGATACAAAATGAATAAATAATAATAATAATACTTATTATGATGATACCTGACTTAACAACTCTTACATTTTAACACACATTTATTTTGTATATGTATTTATGTGTGTATGTATATGCACATATATATGCTTACTACAAAGACTTGGACAAGTTGTGGAAGTTATACTTCTCATTTTCTGATACTAATCTGGAGGCTTGAACTCTAGTAGCCAGGGTTGGGAATATGTGCCTTTACCCACTGAGCCATTTGCCTGCACCCCATTCATACATGCATATAACAAATACACACACACACACACACATATATATGCACATATGCATACATATAAATACATATAAATTAGAGATTTCAGGACTTCAGTAGCTATATACCATATAGTAAGCAAATTTCAAAAATGGATTATTTAAAAAAGTCATAGTGAAAAATTTACTATAATTAAATATAATCATTGTGTGAAAGGAACAAACATTTTGAATTTTGAACCATTAGAATTGTCCTAATTTCTTCAAAAATAACCTGTCTTAAGTACTTTCTTATAGTCAATAAAAATTACTGAGTGATATATCCTAAGTAGCATATTTTTTATTTGATCACCTTGTCAACTCTGTGGCAATGAGAAATTTATTATTCATCATTATAGTTACAAGATTATACTCAGTATATATAGTTATATAGTACACATATACACATATATATGAACTACACAGTTAAGTATTATTCTGACAATGACTTTGAGAAAACATTTAGTGAAGGTGACTATTATAACATTATTACAGAAAATATAATGAGTTGAAATACAAAATAATTGGGAAGGGGCATGGGAGGAGCTAAGGAAGTAAGAGTGGGATTAGGAGGGAATGAGGGAGGGAAGCTGCTAGGATACAAAGTGAATAAACTGAAAATAGAAATAAAAAAATTAAAAAGAAATGTAAATTAATATTGATTTTACTTAAATTGAGTAACACATTTCTTATAGCTCCATTATTTCTCATTCTTTAACAGAAAATATATGATGACAGCTGATAAGCTGGGTTCATATAGAAAAGGAGGAGGTCCTCCCCTATCAGGGGAGAGGGGTGAAGAAAGGGTGGCCGGGACTGGGACAAGATGAGGGAGGGAGATGCAGTGGGACACAAAGTGAGTAAATTGTAATAAATAAATTTTAAAATAAAGTTTAAATAAAATTTAAAAGTAAATAATATATATATAAACTATATCCAGAAATTAAAGTACATATTAAAATTAAAGCTTAATTATATTTCCAAGCTTATACTCTCTCTATTCAGTTGTACCCAATCTCAGGCAATCAACCCTCACCAACTCTACTATTACACAACCATCATCACTGTCATTATCATCATAACTACCACACCACAACCATCATCACTAACACTGTCAGCAACACCACCATAATCACCATCACCAGCTTAATTTCTAAAGTTAAAATGTAAAAGTATATATATCAAAAATAAATAAAGGAGCTTTATGCAACGTGAGAGTACAAACTACCATAGAATATCATGATGATTATTAATTATAAAAACTTCAGATATATTTGGCAAACATTGTAGGTAGTTAAATTTTATTTAGAGAAAATATCTAGAGAAGATCAATAACTCTAAACAGAATTGACTACAAGTTTCTAAATTATAATTAACAACTATAAGAAGTGTTTGGAAAATAAAAGTATGTGTTTTATGAAAAGCACAACAATAGACTGAAGAAATATAAGTTCCTTTGTTTTCAGGTACACAGTGAACTTAGAAATATGACACTTCGATTATTAGATCACAACTGGTGAATGTAAATATAGCAAGAAAAGTACTGAAAAGATATTGATTTAGACCCAAACAACTTATAATATGAAATAGGGACAAAGAGTTTACCAAAAAATCTGAGCACAAGAGTCTTTCCTGAGACTGATACTCCAACCAAGGACCATGCATGGAGATAACCTAAGACCTCTGCACAGATGTAGCCCATGGCAGTTCAGTGTCCAAATGGGTTCCATAGTAATAGGAACAGGGACTGTCTCTGACATGAACTGATTGGCCTGCTCTTTACTTACCTCACCTTACCTTAAAGGGGAGCAACATTACCAGGCTATAGAAGAAAACAATGCAGCCACTCCTGATGAGACCTAATTGACTAGGATCAGAAAGAAGGAAAAGAAGATCTCCCCTATCAGTGGAGTTGGGGAGGGGCATGGGTGCAGAGGAGGGAGGAAGGGAGAGATTGTGATGGAAGGAGGGAGGGAACCACAGGCGGGATACAAAGTGAATGAAATGTAATTGATAAAGAATTAAAAAAATGAAAACTTAATAGAAAAAAATAAGATAAAATGTATAAAATATTTTTCTTCTTTACTTGTCTTCTTTGAATTTACCATTAAAGAGTATTAAAATATGCACATATATGAAACATTTAAGTATTGTCTGTTGATTTAAATTATATACATATTGAAATTCAGACAAGAAATATATCATTCTGGTCAATCAATTGATATGCAGACCATAAAATATGTGAAATTTTGGGGGTTTTAGTTGAATTAGTTCATATTTTATGAGAATACCATTAGTTTTTTAGAATTTATTTTCCCTTATGCTGATCCTGAATGATTAAAAGAAATAATTTTGTTTTAAGACTATATTGTCTTCATGTACACAATTCTTCTAAATTTTAGAAAATTTAAAGGTGTTATAAAAATTTGTCAACTGGTTGGAATATTGGAAATTAATATATATCAGATGCCTGAAAATATTACTGGAAAATAGTGTATTGTTCCTCTGGCAGTAACAATTATATTTAAACAAGAAAATAGGAAAGTTTGAAGTACTTAGATATGTACTTTGAATCATTGGTCATATAGCAACTATAAAACCATAAAGTGGCAATCATTGAAAATTATGACTCTTAGTATCTGTTTTGAAACGCTGCTTGGTAGGGTCTTTCAGATGCCTTCTGCAGTAAACTCCTCCAAACCTTCCGCAGAAGGGGAGTTAGTATATGGGGAAAGGATAGGAACCCCACAAGGACCAAATATATCTGGGCACAGGGGTTTTTTCTGAAACTGTTTTTCCAACCAAGGACCATGTATGGATATAACCTAGAACCTTTGCTCGGACGAAGCTTGTGGTAGCTCAATAACCAATTGGTTTCTCATAGTAAGGGGAACAGGGACTATCTCTGACAAGAACTCAATGGCAGGCTTTTTGACTTCCCACCCCCCAACAGAGGAGCAGTTCAGCTAGGCCACAGAGGAGGACTTTGCAGCCAGCCCTGAAGATACCTGATAAAACAGGGCCAGAAGAATGGGAAGGAGGTCCTCCCCAATCAGTGGACTTGGAAAGGGGCAAGGAGAAGCTGAGGGAGAGTGGGATTGGGAGGGAATAAGGGAGCTGGATATGGCTGGGATACAGAGTTAATAAAATGTAACTAATAATAATAAACAAGAAAAAAGAAATTTATGAAAATCAGTAGCTAAATCTAAATGGATTCACCATTCAAAGTAAATGTGTGATTTTCATTGAGCAAAGAAAAGCACGTACTTTGCAAAAACCAAAGAAAATGAGCTTTAGAATGATAAGATAATGAAAAATATTCTGTTGTGCCAGGAAATGAGCATTTGAACAGTGAGAAACGTGTGGAAACCTTGATTCCTAATGCACACACTCAAGTTAGAATATGGGAATGTAGGGCATAATTGAAACAGAGTTTTGTTATGTAATAAAATCATGTAAACTATAATCATTGATAACCATTTAGTGAATAAAGAGAAATGAGGGACACAATATACTTTACAAATATAAATATTTCTACATCCACTATGACCAAGTAGGCTTCATCTCAGGTATGCATGGGTGGCTCAATATATGGAAATTTATCAATGTGATCTGCCACATTAACAAACTAAAAGAAAAAAAAAACACATGATAATCTCCATAGATGCTGAAAAAGTATTTGACAAAATCTAACATCCATTCATGTTTAAAGTATTGGAGAGATCAAGGATATAAGGCACATACCTGGACATAGTAAAGGCAATATTCAGCAAGCCTATAGCCAACATCAAACTGAACAGAGAGAAACTTAAAGCAATTGCACTGAAATCAGGGACAAGGCAAGGCTGCCCACTCTCTCCATATCTCTTCAACATAGTCCTGGAAGTCCTTGCTAGAGCAATAAGACAGTTGAAGGAGAGCAAGGGGATACAAATTGGAAAGGAAGAAGTCAAATTACCACTATTGGCAGATGATATGATACTTTATCTGAGTGACCCAAAAAACTCTACCAAGAAACTCCTACAGCTGATAAACACCTTCAGCAAAGTGGCCAGATACAAAATTAACTCAAAAAAATCAGTAGCCCTGCTGTATACAAAAGACAAAAGGGCTGAGAAAGAAATTAGGGAAACAACACCTTTCACAATAGCCACAAATGACATAAAGTACCTTGGTGTAACCCTAACCAAGCAAGTCAAAGACTTGTATAAAAAAAATTTCAAGTCTCTGAAGAAAGAATTAGAAGAAGATATCAGAAGATGGAAAGATCTCCTGTGCTCATGGCTTGGCAGGATTAACATAGTAAAAATGGCCATCTTACCAAAAGCAATCTACAGACTCAATGCAATTCCCATCAAATTACCAACACAGTTCTTTACAGACCTTAAAAGAAAAATTCTCAACTTCATATGGAACAACAAGAAACCCAGAATTTCTAAAGCAATCCTGTACAATAAAAGATCTTCTGGAGGTATTGCTATCCCTGATGTTAAGCTGTACTATAGAGCAACAGTAATAAAAACTGCATGGTACTGACATAAAAACAGAATGGTAGATCAATGGAATCGAACAGAGGACCCAGAAATAAACCCACACACTTATGGACACCTGATCTTTGATAAAGATGCCAAAACCATACAATGAAAAAAAGATAGCATCTTCAACAAGTGGTGCTGATCCAACTGGATGGAGACCTCTTAAGCACCACTCATTGATCCAAACAGAAGTGATATTTTCTATAAAGAAATACATCAATAGGAAAAATAAATGCACATTTGAAGTACTTCACTGAGGCAAATAGGGTCCTGTGAAGAATGTACTTAGTTTGTTGCTAAAAGTGAATATTAAGAACTGCCCATGGCATCCATGCAGATAAGGGAAAGAAACATCAAGTGTTTGCAGAGGGAGAAATCCAGATGATGTATGCTCCTTATGTGTTCTTCAAACATAAAAGTCCTAAATTTGCACTGTCTAGTAAAAAATATTCTGACTTCAGTTAAATGTGTAGATGTGTGTAAACTGCATACAGTCAGTTAATGCGTGTGCACCAACTAAATCCTGAGGGGTTAACACAGTATTGTCGATGACAGCATCCTTAGCAATGCTAAGAAAGTCTGGCTCTAAAAGCATGTTGAGTAACTGAGCATCCCTGAGTCCATAACAGACAATATAACTGGCAAATGACTTTTAAAGTGAATTTCAACATTTTTGGTATGAAAGAAATGTTCTTGAAGCCTTCCTTTTGGAGACCTTTATAAGGAAAGCTGCAGTGTTGAAGTATGCAGTATAAGGGCAGAAAATTCAGTTTAGAACCATTAAAATTGGCTGAATATTTATTTATCTTAAAGGAAATTTTTCCAAGCCATTATTATTATTATTATAATGACATGCACACTGTCCACTTCTTGATAAATGCCAGTTGGTTTGATTTTATTAAGTCTCAGTAGTGAGCTTATTCTAAACAAGTCTTCTTTGTAACACATGGACCAAGAGGCTGAGAATGAAAAACAATGAAATGCACCTTGTTTACTGCAAAAACACTAAATGTGTAACTATTTAAGAATGAATTGACTGTATCTTAATCATTTAAAAATAACATACCATATGATATGTAAAATAGAAAATTACAAGTAATCTTTCAAATATATGTATGCAAGAAATACAAAGAAAATACAGGAAAATATCCTGTTTTTTTAAAACACATAAAAAGATACTATTCAGATTTTCAGAATGCATTCTAAAAATAAAGCTCATAGAGAGTTTCTGTTATGCTTATTCACAAAATCACCTTCAAGAGCTCCAGGAAGAAAGTAACCATTTCTTGTTGTTTTTCATAGTATTTCATGAGATTTGGCATGATACTGTATAATGACTTCATTTTTCTCACAGGGGGAAAAATGAGTTTGTTGTAGAGCAAGAATCTGCAGTTAATCTTACAAGGACTCAGCAGTGTGGCATTTATTGCCATTTCTTCCTTTTGATTTAGCAGGTCTGCCCTTCAGTATTTTTTCCCCCAAAATGCTTGCCCAAGTCTGTTTTTCAAACAATTTATACTGGCAGCGTATTTACAGCCTTAGGTAGTTTGTAGCGTATGTTTGCTGTGTGAGGATGGTCCCACTCTAGTATATTTAGAGAATCTTCTATACATCTTTGGTAAAACTCAATTATTTTAAGGCTCCATGTCTTCAGGAGAAAAGAGCAGGGTACCATTTAGTGTTATTCCATGAGGGGAGTTTTTCTTGAGTGCTATACTAGAACTACATGCATCATCATAATAAAAGGCCCAAAAATTTTTTTTCATTTGTAGCCTCTATGTAGACATTTATACTAGACTTATGAGTCTTAAGTTTATTGTAAACTAAAGTAAAACTCAGCAGTTTTTTTTCTGTTTGCTATGTTTTTTTTTTCTGTTTTGCTATGTCTTCTTTTTCTTCTATCAAATGGTGGGAAGACTAAATATAAAGCTGTAGGAAGACCAGGCAAATGTTAGACATTTTCTTTGGTGATAATGTATGTTCTAGAATCATATTAACTAGTTTATATATTTTAAAACATTAATAACAAACAAATTTTAACTGAAGACATAGTAAATGATTAAAAATGAGCAAAGGATTATTTTACTCCATATTTACACAAATATCTTGATTCTATATGTGTTTTTTATACTAATTAATTTGAAATCTGTAAATGTCAATTTTATCTCCTCAGATGTTGTAGGATGAGATAAGAACTGTACCCAAGCTTACAAATACATGTCTTGGACTGAGCTCAGAGCATTTCTATCTCTGTTCTAACTATCCCTAGGCCTAGGCCTCCAAGCTTCCAGCTTCAAACAATCTAATCTTGTGCAAGCAGACACTGGAAGGTTTCAGCTTCCATTGTGGCAACCTAGGCCTAGAATGATTTCAACTTCTGAGACTTACTTCTCAGTGAGCTCACTCTTTCTAGCTCTTCTAGCTAGAGGATTCAAGTCAGCTCTTCCAGTTCAACCTCCTCACCAAACTGACTGATTTAAATTGGCTTCTCTCAGCTTCTGACTGAAATTCTCTGCTTGGAAAAACTGCCTCACATACTGAATAGAACTCACAAACTAAACTGAATTCAAGTATATTCAATTGAAATGCATCAAATCCTACTCTCTCTCTCCCTCTCTCTCTCTATGCATTGCTCTCCTTCCTGTCTGTTCTCATGACTCATTCTCTAAAGCAAATAAATTAATGAGTCTCTGGGAAGTTCCCTGTGTTCAAATTTTCTTGTTCTGTTGCTCTCCTTGTGGAGACCCTGTCCTCTCCAACTCTTACTATTTCCCACTTCTTACATAAAATTCCATTCACTCTGCCCAACAGTTGCCCATCAGGCTCAGCATCTGCTTTGATAGTCTGTAAGGCAGAGGCTTTCAGAGGCCTTCTGTGGTAGGTTCCTGTTTTCTTCTTCTGGCTTTCAGAAGCCCTCTGTAGAAGGTTCCTAGGTTGTTTCCTGTTTTCTTCTCCTTCTGAGGATGGGGATTGACCGTTTTAGGTAGGGTCCTCTCTCTTGCTTAGTTTCTTTAGATGCACAGATTTTAGTGGGTTTGTCCTATGTTGTATGTCTATATGAGTGAGTATATACCGTGTGTGTCTTTTTGCTTCTGGGACAACTCACTCATACTCCAACCAAGGACTATTCATGGAGATAACCTAGAACCCCTGCACAGATGTAGCCCATGGCAGTTCAGTGTCCAAGTGGGTTACATAGTAATGGGAAGAGGGACTGCCTCTGACATAATCTGATTGGCCTGCTCTTTGATCACCTCCCCCTGAGGGGGGAGCAGCCTTACCAGGCCACAGTAGAGGACAATGCAGCCACTTTTGATGTGAACTGATAGGCTAAGATCAGAAAGGAGAGGAGAACCTCCCCTATCAGTGGACTTGGGGAGTGGCATGCATGCAGAAAGGGGAGGGAGGGTGGGATCGGGAGGGGAGGAGGGAGGGGCTTATGGGGGGATACAAAATGAATAAAGTGTAATTAATAAAAAATAAAAAAAAAAACCATGGTGGAGAGCCAACTGTTAAAGACAAGCCAGTAAGCATATTTCCTTCATGTTTTCTGCCTCTGCCACTGGTTAAGTTACTTGCTTGACTTTTTTCATTAGGGGACTATGATACAGACTTGTAAATCAAGTAAATTTGTCCCTCCCAAGTTACTTATGATCATGGTGTTTATCACAGTAACTGAAAGAAAACTATAATACAAAATATTTCCTGGAAATTAAAAAAAAAAAGAAAAAGAAAAAAATATTAATGAGTAAATAAATACTTTTATATTTTGGAATATGTCTGTTTCTTTCTCTGAGTGTGTGTGTGACAGGCAGACAGAAAAAGACAGAGAAAGAGCAATTAAATAGAGTCCATTAATTTGAAAAAGATAAGAACAGAAATATGGGATTGGTTGGAGTGAGAAAAGGAAAGGGTAAAATTTTAAGTATATTTAAAAATGTAATAAAACAAAGACAATGAAAAAATATAACTTCCCCCCAAATAAAGTAATCAGCCATGTACATAGTGAGCAATATACCACATGAATAACCATTTTATATAGATAAAATACATGTTTTAAATTTTTGAAAGAAGGAGTTAGTGGCTGGGAGGCATATGGAAGATCATCCATGCATACAAATTTTTGTTTCAAATTATTACTCTTAATAGAATCATGATTATGTTTTATTACTGACTACTTCTGGGAAGATCCATTGAGATAAACATATATGACACATAGACAGTTTTGCATGTGTTCCTATTCCAACAAAATGTGTCTGTGAAATAAGAACTGTTTTAATAATTTATAAGTCCTGAAGCCCTTAACTGTCTTATACAGAGGAAATAAATAGGAAAAAGTAGTAAAACCCACAATTTAAAGAACAAATTTGCAATCCCTGAAACTGTGCTTGAGATAGATACTTCTAACTATGACCCATTTCTAGACAAAAGTGGGTAGAAAAGATTTTGGAGAAACTATGAAAAGTGAATTTAGCCTGAAGTGATGTTCCCTTGGGCTGTGATTAGGTTAGTATAATATCTTTGTTGAATCATGTATGGAAAACTTCAGGAAAGAGAAAAAATGAAAATTATAATGTATCGATATTATCTCATTAAATTTAAAATTATAAGAAAATTAGATTTTGCTTCTTGACACAACAATAAGCTTGATGATATAATTTCTTTGTGGTTTATTATTAATGAAATATCTAACCTAGTGACCTCTATTAATCAGATATTGTTTGGGGGATAAAGTCCAATGAAACCTAGCATAACAGTTTCCGTGGAATGTGCAAAGTAAAGGCACAAGTTTCCCTCCTCCCAGCTGCTCCCAAATTACCTTCTTCTCCCTTTCTCTGCAGAAAAGTGGAGTCCCCTTTCCAGTATCAACTCTCCCCAGCACATCAAGTCACATCAAGACTGCACACATATTCATTCTGAGGGCTGGCCAGGCAGCTAGGAGGAAGAGTTCCAAAAACAGGCAACAGAGTCCATGTTAGAAACAGCTCCCCTCCACTCTCCAGGCACCCCATATGCAGACCAAGTCACCTGTCTGCTATATGTGTGCAGGGGACCTACATCCAGATCATGGGTGCTCCTTAGTTGATGTGTCAGTCTATGAAAGCCACCACGTGACTGAGTTAGTTATCTCTGTTGGTCTTCTTGTGAGGTAACTATAAAATTTATGTGACAGTAAACTTCCTGCCATAACTAGATGATAGTAGGAATTAATTGAATGCTTATATTACCAAATGTTTGATAAATTTTAATTAACTTAAAAATATATTTATGAATATGACTTTAATGAACTATCCACAACTCAAAAACCAACAGGATATAGAAATAATTGCTAACCATTACAGCATCTGTTCATATGGTGTAATACAGGATTACATATTTTATCTAAAGTTAGTAAATTTTTAATGTGGAACTTCTCCTGAGCCCGAGACAATTGACACTTACTAATAAAAATAAGTTACACCCACTGTTCTAACTCATCTATTGAAAGAGAAAAAAAATAAACAATGAAGCAAGTTTACTTACAAACATTATCACTACATGAAATTGTTTCTGGTCCTGACCTCAATTGGCTCTCATTCGCTCTCAGTGACTTAGGTAGCATCACCACGTGTCTGCTGTAACTGTATTGCTACTTGACTGACTGTGGTTCCTCCATCATTAGCCATATGGCCCTAGGGCAGGCAATCTCTCTGTACCTCACTTTCTTTTCTAAAAATGTGGGCATTGGAATTCTTAACACATTATGTTTATGAAAATAAAAATAAAATGTATTTCTTGACTTAAACATTTGGTATCTAGCTTGCATATTTGAATGTTATGTTCACAAGTTATAAAACGAGCAATTGCATCCATATCTTAGTTGCTCATTTTAGTCTACAGTCATCTCCTACACTTCATTTCCCCTCTTTAATTCTAAATGAATAATACATTGTATGCACAATTGACCACTAAAGGTTTCTCAACTCTGTTTTAACTGGCATTTATGTTGGTCCTTCTTCAAGGACCTTAGAACTTAGTTGTACATCTCTCACATGTTATGTGACTTCCTTGACTGATCTGGTACATATTTTAATATGTCATGCAAATATTGCTCCTCTACTCCTTTTTCTTGATTCCCCCATCCTCCCTCTCCTACCCTTCAGATAAGGAGAGCCTCCCCCCACCATCAACTTAGACCAGCACAGCTAAGTAGTGATGCGACTTGATATGCTGGCCTGATTTTTTTCTAATGAGACAGAAAAGTAGTGGATCCAGATGAAATGTGGGGAGGAACTGAGAAGAAAAACAGAAGGAGAGGAAAGCATAATTAGGATATATTATGTAAAATTAAAAAAAAAACTATTTCAATAAAAAAATTTAAATAAGAACAATGTTCTCTGCTTAACAGGGAACTCCTCATGTGGCTTTTTCTACATCCTTGTCCTTCTCAGAAACACACCATGAATCTCAGGATGGGGAAAGTAAACAAATATCTCCCATATTTTGTTACAATACAACCCGAACCTAATGACTGAAAGTAGCATATATCCACAATTTACTATGCAATTCATTCAATATTCAATCTCACAGCACATGCATGAAAGATAGGAATTGTTCAAAATATGGAAGCTTAGAAGTTCATTAAACAACAACAAAAAAAAGCTAAATTTCTTAGAAGAGAAAATTTGAAGATAATATACAGTATTAAGAATATTGAGTCCATGGTAATAAATCAAGTTAATGTTTCTAGCTTTGATATTTTCATAATAAAGAGATTTATGCTTTCATTTCTTTCTTAGACATTTATGCTGTAATAGTTGTATTGTAATACTGTAATATAAATGCTGATCTGTTTTGTAAATGTTTTAGTAGAACTAATTTAAATAAAATAGGTATGAAGCTATGGTTTGATCAGCATGTGTCTGAGCGTCAGCCACAATATAAAATGGTTGTGTAGCTGATAAAGTCACAATTTAAGCTATTCTGGAACTATATCAGTTTTTAAGCCACATGAAGACACAACTCATGAATATACTTTATCTACCAATAAAATAAATGTTGATAGGCATTTTTGCTAGTAATTTATTTTAAATGGTCATATTCTTTTAAGTTTCAAAACTATCATCGAAAATATAGAATAATTAATGTTTATATCTTTATATTACTCATAGATTCAGTATTATTTAACAGATAAGAGATTATTAAGTTCAACTATTTTACATAGGATTCATAAAAAATTATTCTACAAAATTAGTATTAAAATAGAATCATGAATACTGTATATGCAGTATTAAATGCCGTGTGAGTTAATTTATTGCTAATATAAATAAAATAATATAAAGAACCAGATACCTCATTAATGATAAGAGATTATTAAGTTCAACTATTTTACATAGGATTCATAAAAAATTATTCTACAAAATTAGTATTAAAATAGAATCATGAATACTGTATATGCAGTATTAAATGCCGTGTGAGTTAATTTATTGCTAATATAAATAAAATAATATAAAGAACCAGATACCTCATTAATGATATTATTAAGACTTGTGGAAATGTAGTGATTCTTCTATAGTAGATGATATTTTATTGTTGTAAGTATAAATATTTACTATTGATACATCTTTAAGTTAAGCAGCAGTTATTCCTGAACAACTCTATAACCAAATCACCACACAGTGACTAGAATTTATTTAATTAACCTAGAGCACAGTGTTGGGCAATAGTTACTCCATCCTAAATCTCCAAGCCCTATCATTCAGATTCATCCATTATACTTGCTTTTAGTGATAGCTTAGGTCTGGTTCATTTCTCCGCATGGTTCCAAAACCTCTCTTCCAGATTTTTCTCTTCTCTCTCCCCCTGCTTCCTTCTGCTTCCTTCCTCTTCCTCTTACTTCAGACCAAGGTGTCCCACCCTATCCTCTCCTTTGCTCAACACTGTAGCTGGTTGTTTTAATTGACAATTTAGAGAACAAATGGTTGCATGTTTACACAAACTTGAAACTAAGCATCACAATGCAATGTCAGAATTGAAACCAGATAGTGGGGGAGAGAAATCAGCATTTGAATGAGCAAGGGTAAATTGTATACATTCCAAAAGAACATTATGCCAAAATTTTATTTTAAAATTCTAGGTGGAGAAGATGTGCCATTAAGATACATATAAATTATAGAAAGTTATATAATGGACTCACTTGCTTTCACTGGTTGAAAATGTCAAAATTATTATAAAGCTTGCTGAGAAACAAGAGAATCAATCGCTTCTTTTCTTGCTTACATTTTAATATAAGTAGTTTCTGGAGACATGTGGTTCAATGGTGGGCATCCATGAAGTCATTAAAAGATAGTAGAAAGCTGCAGTGGTAAAATGTCTTTCTTTAAACTTAGGCTTCACTGGTTAAGGAAAATGTTATTATTGTAACATTGAGCTTTTAATATGGACATAGTTATAATAATATATGCATGTAGATAGATAAACAGATTTGATAGATATGAAAGAAGTATATAAGCCAGTAGTATTTCTTTTAAACTCCTTTGACAGAAAACATAAACAATTTTGTTTTAAAAACATTGCCTTGATAATATGAAAGTAATTGAAAATGAATTAAAGTGTACTTTTTTTTTCTTAAGAAGATAAGGGTTAGTTTATTTTGAATTGAAGCAATAGTGAATATGATCCAGAAACAGAGATTTTAATTTACGCCATACTAGGTATTTTAATATGAAAGTAGTTTCATGAAGATTAGATAGCAATGATGCAAAGAAAGCCATAAGTAAACACACTTTTAAAATATGTTGGCAGATGTATTGGCTGGCTATAGTGAATCAGAGAAAACTGCAATATACCTTAGATTATCTCTGATTCCATCCTTTTAACTGGTGGGAACCTAGCCTCTGTTTATATATTCCAAATAATGTTTATCTTTCACGTTGTTTATCAGGTCTCATCTGAAGATAAGCAAGATTAGACTATTTATGGGGGTAAAAAATAGTACCAGTAAAGCTGTAATGAAGTTCTGGATGGCCAACATTCATCTCTCCATATCACTGAAATTGTAAAGTCAATAAGCCACACTTGCAGGTAGAGATCCTCAGACTCACAGCCAAACATCTGGTGAGGTGTAGGGAACCTTGTGGAAAAGCAGGGGAAGGAGAAAAGGACCTGGAGGTAATAGGAACTACACAAGAAGACCAACAGAACCAATGATCCAGGATAAAGAGGGGCTTACTGAGACTGAAGCATCAACCAAGGTCTTTGCATCTTACAAAGGGGATTTAGGTCCTCTACAAAGATGTAGTTGATGGGCAACTCAAGTCTCATGTGGGTCCTGTAATAAGGAGAATAGGTGCTCTCTCTGACGTGGACTTTCTTGACAGCTTTTCAATTACTTCCTCCTAGAGGGACTGCCTTGCCAGGCCACAGGCCACAGAGAAAGAGGACACACTCAGCTCTGATGGGACTTGGTAAGCTGGGGTGGATGAGAAGGGGCCTCCTCTTTGCTGGGGAATAGGAGAGGAGGCTAGAAAAGAAGGAGAGAAGGTAGGACTGGGAGGTGAGGAGGGATAGGGCTAAGACCAGAATGCAAAGTGAGTAAATAAATATATAATTATAATGTATTATAATGTAATATAATAAAACACAATATAATAATGTAATGTAATATAATACAATACAATATAAAATAATATAATATATAATATAATACAATAAAATATAATACAATAATATAGTATATTATTCTATACTATAATATAATATAATTTAATGTAATTTAATATAATATGATATAATATTGAGTGCTATAGAGTTTTCCATTATTTCCTGTTCTTATTTTAATTATTAAAACAAATATAAATTTAAATATATATTGTTCATATTTTCCCCTCTCCTAGTCTTTCCAGATGCTCTCCTACTTCCTATCTCCCCAACTTTAAGTTGTTTATTAAAAAATGAACAAAAAGCATTACAACATGCCCCAGAAACAAGACAATAAATGAAAACCACACATCCCCCCTGCACCTCATCACAAACACGAACAATTTGTAAACAAATAGCTCAGGGACCTAGGGTAAAATCAAATAATACTGTTCTAAAAAGAGAGAGAGAGAGAGAGAGAGAGAGAGAGAGAAAATAATGCAGTGATCAAATGACTCCTAATGACATTATGTTGTAGTCATAACCAGTGTCTTGTTCAGCCATCATTTGGAGGGTTCTTTTTCTTCTGTTTGTTGTATTCAATTCTGATGTTAATAGTTTTTGTTTGTACATTTGAAACTTATTTTGTTATATTCTTAAAAATGAATGGATGAAAAAATGAATGAATGAATGAATGAATGAATGAATGAATAAAAAGCTTTCCCCTAACCACTAGGGTAAAGCTCAGCAACTGAACTGCCATCTGTACCTGCTGCAAGAGGAAACATTAGGTTCTTACTGTGTCTCTTGGTACATCAACCACTGTGGGACTAGCCTTAGGTTCAGGAGCAGTTGACCAGCACACAATGATACCACAGTTTCTGTTTGTTTGCTTGTTTGTTTTTTGTATGTGTTTGTTTGGTTGCAATAAGATTAATTTTATTTTTATTTTGTGTATGTATATGGGGGTTGCATGAACATGTGTACGTGGCTGTCTAAAGTGTCAAATGCCCCAGTGGCTGGAGTTAGAGGAGGTTATTAGTAGCGATGTGGATGCCAGAAAAGAACACAGATTCTCTGGAAAATCAGCTAGAGCTCTCAATCACTAAGCTATCTTTTCATTGGTTAATGTACAATTTAAGAAACACACACACACACACCAAACCAGCCAACAAACAAACAAAAACTTCTAAACATATCTTTACCTCTATTTTCACAACATATAATGAACACCCTCTTTGCATTTCCACACAGAAGAGATCAGAAGTAATCAAAACACTAATCTACAGAGAAATACATTAGGGATTTCAAGTATGAAAAGCATATTTAATACAAATAGAAAAACAATAGTAATTAACAGCACATCAAATTTGAAATATACCTATGTTCTTTATGTCAGAGCAGAAAAATAGTTGCCCAAACCTTGCAGATATGCTTGTATGAGATTTTCCAGCAGGGAAAATCTACCATTACTTCCTAAGAACAGAAAGTATGGCAGAGCCCGTGGTTCAATAAGCAATTTTGAAAAATGTGAGGTTTTGGTCTTATTGCAATTGTTCTCAAGCCTGAAAAATTTCCCCTTGGTAATATGTATTTGTTGTTTTCTCCCAGACCCACTGAATTTTAATATTAAACATATTGTCAAGTGAAATCTACTAAACTGACGATCAGGAGCTCAATGTATTTTCTTAACATCCATTATATAAATTACTACAAATTTCCACAAATTAAATACTGTAATAATTTTGACTTGAAAGAGAGAATTTTAAAAATAACTTTTTCCTAATTTCTAATCAACTTTTAATTATTCTGCTTTGTTGTTTTTGGTTGTGAAATTTTGTGTAATCCACTCTAGTCAGTAAAGGAGCAATAAAGAAAATATATTTTATAAAGGTGAAACATGACGTGTTGTTCAGAAATTAGGTATAACTTCTGATCGAAGTAATGAATAAATGAGATTTATTCAAATCAATGTAAATGGGAGAGTCATATAAAAATATATATGCTAGCGACATTATAAAGAAGTTCCAATATTATTTACTATTACATAGACATAAAGAGAGAATTATCTTTTTCACACTGTTATAAATTTTATATTTATTATTATTCATATAAAATACCTACTTCATTAAAATGCATAAATCTAGTCAAAATAACTGGAGAGTGAAAAATACTTGTGATTTGCTTTCTCACCTCTAAACTGCAACTAAAAATCCAAACAAATAAAATATTTTCTACTATAATTTGAATTTGCATTAAATACCTATAGAAACTCACTGTGTGTATGTCAGATTGTCATTCATCTATTTACTGTAATACCAATCTGTGATCATTTGCCTGTGGTAGTTCTAATAAGAATAGATTACTTATATGAAAACAAGTTAGCTTATACTATTAAATAATAAACTATTCTAAGAGCATTTGCTCATTCTGTACTTATTTATTTAATAACCTGGGACCAATACAACAATAGCATTGGGTTTTGTTTGCTTAATTGTGTGTGTTTATTTATTTGTTTTCAGTTTCTCACATACCCTAATGAAATTTCTCATTTTATTTGGAATATACTTGAGGGCATTTGTTTGATTACCTTTCCTAACAAATCTATTTGGTAGTATTAGTATAGTCATACATTTTACAGAATCTCCAGAACATGTTGTTAAGAGAGACTTTACTCAAATATTTATTTCACAGCAGAATAACCATTTAAAGCTAAGATGCAGAATACTTGCAGTTTATCTCACTCTTGTTATTAATCTTTATTCTGTAGGCTGTATTATGTTTTTCAGGGAGAGTATTCAGAGCACTGATTTTCCCTACTTCATTCTGGTATTGCTTTAGCCTTGTAGTACCTCCTCATGCACTGCAAGTAGAAAAGCAGCTTACATAGATATTAAAGACTTTGTTTATGTATGCATTTTATCACTGTCCTTGAAGGCTTCTTTACTTTTTGCAGTCTCAGGAGACAGAGACTTTCGTGAATCAGCCTGTTTCTTTCATGCTTTTGGTTAATGAACAAGTGGAGTTGAAAGAACAAGTAAAAAGAATGTTGCTGGAACTATTAATGGCCATTGCCAACAACCATTGCTTGTTTTGTCCTTGGAAAACTCAATGGTAACTATAAACACACTCACACACCACAAATAAATACACATATCACACCACACACATACATACACACATGCGCGCGCACACACACACACACACACACACACACACCACACTATACCACATACAATCTTTTAGGCAACTGTTATAGGTTTTGTATAGTCAACATTGTCTAAGAGAGAGACAAAATGAAATCATTTTCTTTCCTTTTGTTTCCTTAGACTTTGCAGTGAGATTGGTAGGAAGTCTTATGCTCCATCTTCAATTTTCTCATGAGTCTCAGCAATCAGTTTTTCAAAATTACAAAGAGAAATTTTGTTTTGGATTTCCCTGCTTCTGCCATTTGTCACGTTCATTGAACAAATGCTGCTAATGTTTGAGAACCTAAACGAAGCTTTCTCTCGTGAATCTCAAACTTTCCTAAAAGAAATTGTTATCTGACTGATGAAAAAAACATTTTGTAATATTTCAGTATGTATTGTTTGCTGGGGTCATCGTCTTGTGCATTGCATAGAGGTTGTCTTTGTATCTTCAAATTCTGATTTCTTAACCAGCAGGGAGCTGAGTACAGACTTTGGTATTGTTAGTCATTATCTGTCTCAATGTTATCTAACCACATGCTTCCTTGACCTTCTGATTGATCTAATAAAGAAGTGAACAGCCAATAGCAATTGAAGGAGACATAGGCAGGACTTCTGACAGAGGTAGGAACTCTCAGAAGTAATTTAAGGCAGAATTTTAAGCCAGCCAGACATGGAGGAAGAAACAGGACTAAGAAACTGAAAGTAGATTAAAGTAAAGGGGTTAATTTAAGCACTAGTTGAGGAGGAAGCCTAAACTAAGGGGAAGCTTAAATAACAAAAAGTCTTCGTGTTATTATTTGTATTTGTAATTATTAAAGGTATTTGTGTTATTGGGAGCTGGAAGCCTGAAGAAATCCCAGTCATATTTGGCACACAATATCTATTATTGGCCCCAAATGGTTAAAATTGTTAATTCAGCAAATGGCATCTACATGAGAGCCTGTCTAATCTTAGGAAGATTACACAGTAGAGATAGCAGAGTCAGTCCTCTACAGAGTTAGCTTAGAGATCACAAATACAGTATTCTTACTGCAGAAAACTGTGAATTCATCTTAGTTAATTTTTAATTTTTATTTAATTACAGTTTATTCACTTTGTTTCCCTAACCATTTCCACAAATTAACCACAAAATTTCTGATGCACATTCTCCTGTAATTGTATGGCTTTCTTAAATGAACGACTGTGTTTGGTTCTAAGTTTTCGTTGTTGTTGTTTTGCCAAAACTAAGAACTTGTGCAACCAATTGAATTTTTTTTCTATTTCCTTGTTAACATTTATTTTTTTAAACTTTTTTACTGGTTGTTTGTGAATTTCACATCATGTACCTAAGCCCACTCATCTCCCCTTGCCCTCATACCTTATCTTATTGTAGAAGCTGTAGCATGTCACAGTATTGTGTCCCACAGTATACCCTACGGTCCACACTTCTTTACTTGCATTATCCTTTGGCCCCTGGCTTCTGCTACTGCTGCTCTATCAATTCTGGAACCTCATCAGAGTCCTCTCAGATATCCTATTGTTGCCCTGCGTCATGGAGATCCAGTAGTTTGGGATCAGTAGGACCGGACTCTTGAAGCACTCCAGCAGTTCATGTGTGAGGTAGGTTTTGGTTGGGCCAATTCAAAGCCCTGGATCCGGGCCTGAGAAGTATTTGAGCTAGTCAGCTTCCTGCTCCCGTGCCTGTAGCAACCACCACTGCCAGGGTCACTTCTACCTTGATACCCAGGTGAAGTGCAGGGCTCACTCTCCTGAGTGTTGCAGTTGGTGAGGTTCAGTGGCCAGTTGTTCTGCTCTCATGACCCCAGGGGCCAGCTCTCACACTTGCCATAAATATATGTACAAAGTAACTGAGATTGTGGCAGCATGCACAAATTCCAGCCAGACAAAAGGAGGAGAAGTGAGAACTGTGTTTCATGACTGACCAAGAAGCTGTTTGTGATCTATTGAAGCTAGAAGAAAGCTTTATTTCAATCAGATTTCTTCAATAGAATGATAATGTGTATATCAACCACACACCAGAACAAGCAGTATACTTATGAGCAATTGGCTAACACAAATGAGATTTGAACCTGAGTCCTCTGGAAAAGCAAACAGTCAGTGCTTTTAATTGTTGAGTAATTTCTCCAGTCCCCCCCTTTTTTAAATTTCTTAACATAACTCTTTTGAAAAAAATAGATGAAAAACTCAAGTGACAACACATGCTGGAGAGGTTGTGGAGAAAGGGGAACCCTCCTCCACTGCTGGTGGGAATGTAAACTGGTACAACCACTCTGGAAAGCTATCTGGCGCTTTCTAAGACAATTAGGAATAGTGCTTCCTCAAGACCCAGCTATACCACTGCTAGGTATACACCCAAAGCTTGCTCAAGTACACAAAAGGGATACTTGTTCAACCATGTTTATAGCAGCTTTATTTGTAATAGCCAGAACCTGGAAACAACCCAGATGTCCATCAACGGAAGAATGGGTACAGAAAGTATGGTATTTCTACACAATGGAATACTACTCAGCAATCAAAAAGGAGGAAATCATGAAATTTGCAGGCAAATGGTGGGATCTAGAAAACATCATTCTGAGTGAAATATCCCAGAAGGAGAAAGACAAACACGGTATATACTCACTTATATAGACCTATAAGATATGATAAACATAATGAAATCTATACACCTAAAAAAGATAATCAAGAGAGCGGACATGGGGTAAGAGGATCAATCCTCGTTTAGAAAGACAGATGGGATGTGCATTGAACGCATGACAGGGGTCTACTGAGCGCATCTGAAAGCCTCTAACTAGCAGTGTTTTCAAAGCAAGGACTCATGACCAAACCTTTGGCAGAGTACAGGGAATCATAAGAAAGAAGGGGAGTTAGTCTGATGGGGAAAGGATAGGAGCTCCACAAAGACCAAATATATCTGGGCATAGGGTCTTTTCTGAAACTGACATTCAACCAAGGACCATGTATGGATATAACCTAGAACCTCTGCTAAGATGTAGTCTGTGGTAGCTCAGTAACCAATTGGTTTCCCAAAGTGAGGGGAACAAGGACTATTTCTAACAGGAACTCAATGAAGATACCTGATAAAACAGGATCAGATGAATGGGGGGAGGTCCCCCCCTATCAGTGGACTTGGAAAGGGGCACAGTAGTGATGAGGGAGGGAGGGACTGGGAGGGAACAAGGGTTCGGGGCACGGCTGGGATGCAGAATTAATAAAATGTAACTGATAAAAAATTAAAAAAAATTTATTTAAAAAAAAGATTTTGTTGGTGTTACATTTTTATATCATTTATATATGTATTTATTCATTTATCTATTTATTTATTCATTACAATTTACTCACTTTGTTTCCTTGCTACAACCCCCTCCCTCCTCTCCTCCAAGTCCCACCCACTCTTCCCCCTATGCACTTTTCCTAGTTCCCGGATAGGAGAGGTCTTCCTCCCCTTCTATCTGACCCTAGTCTATCTGGTTTCATCAAGGCTGGCTGCATCATTTTCCCCTGTGGCCTGACAAGACTGCACTACCCAGGAGGAAATGATTAAAGAGCTGGCCACTGAGTTCATTTCAGAGACAGTCCCTTTACCCTTTACCAGGGAACCCACTTGGAAACTGAGCAGCCATGGGCTTCCTCTGAACAGGGGTTCTAGGTCCTTTCCATGTTTGGTCATTGGTTGAGCTATCAGTCTCTGCAGCCTCCTCCCCCCGGGGGCCAGGTTTTTTGGCTCTTTTCTCTTTGTGGATATTCTGTCTCCTCCAGAAATTTCTATCTCCTTCTTCTTCCATAAGGATTCCAGCACTCTGGCCAAAGTTTGGCTATGATTTTCAGTATCTTCTTCGATACCCTGGTAAGTACAGACTTTCAGAGATCCCCTGTGGAAGGCTCCTGTCCTGTTCCCTGTTTTCTACTGCTTCTGATGTCGGTCCTGTTTGCCCTTCTGAATGAGAATTAAGACTCTTCCCTACTTGTTTCCTCAATACATACCTATTTAAATTGGACACAAAAATAATAATTAGTATTAGAGTATTTGTATCTCTAAATGTATTTATATATGTTTTGATACTGAAATGGATATTTATTTTGTAATGTAACTAATTTTGCATTCAATGAACATCGTGCAGGAAGTAACAGTTACTCTTCCCCATTGACAATTAAAATTCATCTAGTAGAGAAATTTCTTGTTATAGTAGTGTATGAAATTTCTGGGAAGAACTGTAATATCTTAAATCACAATTAATCTAAAATAATAAATAATTCTTACCTTACTTTTTTGTTTTGACCATGCATGGAGAGGACCTAGACTCCTTATCCAGAGGAAGCCCAGAGGCTGCTCAGTTTCCAAGCAGCTTCCCTAGTAAAGGGAGCAGGAGCTGTCTCTGACATGAACCCAGTGGACAGCTCTTTGTTCAACTCAAACTGCAGGTTTCAAATTTGCCAGGCACCAGGGGAAGATCATGAAGACAGTCCCAATGAGACCTGATAGTCTAGGGTCAGATGGAAAAGGAGGAGGACCTCCCCTACCAGGGGACTAAGGAAAAGGTAAAGAAAGAAAAAAGGGATAGTGGATGGGAGTGAGAGCAGAAGAGGGAGGGAAGTGAAGCAGAGATACAAAATGAATAAAGTGTAAAAATTGAATTAAATTTTAAAAAGAAAATAAATTTTGGAAATTATTCAAAATTGTTCATAATTAACAATAATAACCCTATTCCATATATACCCATAATGTCATAAAATGTTTAGGCAACAGAGGTATGTAATAAATAAATTAAGCAAAATTAAATGAGGACTAAATCAATACAGACTCTTTTTCAGATTAGATTACACATGTTTACACCAATCAGAATAAACAAAGCCATGTAGCATAGTGAGTTCATTTGTGCTGTGAACATGAGCACTTTAACAAAGCTCAGTTTTGAAGGCTTTTCAGTCACTTTTCTACATTAGAGGTTATAAAAGCCAAGCTTTTCATTTTGACATCTCATTTCAAAAGTAACAAATTTGTCATTAAACCACAGCTATGAATTCAAGCTTATTGATATCTCAATTGGCACTACAGCCTGAGAAGCTATAAATATTACTTTCATTCATATTACTATCTTGAAAGTTTAACTCAGGAGAGCAATAAATCACTCTAGGTTCTTTAAAATATACCACAAAATAAGAAAAAGGATTTATATGATACTCTACATAATAAAAGATTGGATTTTAATAGTTCTCCAAGTTTATTCCTAATTCAGCTTTATTCACCTTTATTCAATTATATTAAGCTTGTCTAAATTTCAAATCTTTAATTACTATAAACAAGTTTGGAAACTTGTTTAGATGCTCTTCATAATGTAATCTACATACATAGTGACAGTAATCTAGGAAAGACGTGAAGTGTATTTGCAGATGTTTTCCTGACAAGAAGATAGTATCTCTAATAAAATATAATTATTTTGTTTAATGCTAGATTAAAACTGGGTTCTTGTGCATGCTTTTCAAATATTCTATTACTTATTTCTATCACTAAGCTTTGTTTACTCAACAAAGGATCTCATTATGAAGATAAGATTTTCAACTTGTCATGTTCCTTGCTTATTTGGTCTAAATCTTCAATTTTATCTTCAAGACCTGATATTCTGTTTTCTGTTTGATTCATATCATGTAACGCTTTACTTTGAGTTTTCTGCTTGAGTTATTAAGGTTTTCAGTTCCATCTTGAGTTTTCGGTTTTATCTTGAGAATTCTTCAAACTGTTGTTTGAAATTCATTTTCAGGTAATGAATTGTCTTTGTAATTTCTTTGTCTTAAGTTTGTGTTTCTTGAGCATCATTCAGACATTTATTCTTAGGATCTTTCTCTTTGATTTCATTGAGGCATTTATTTCTATCTCCTTTAAACTTCTTAATGAAATTTATAATTTTTAAAATTCTGTATCCTGTAGGTAGTCGTTTTGTTCTGACAACAGTGTCCTTTGCTTTACAGAAGCTTTTCAGTTTCAGGAGGTCCCATTAATTGATAGTTGCTCTTAGAGCCTGTGCTGTTGGTGTTCTGTTCAGGAAGTCGTCTCCTGTGCCAATGAGTTTCAGGCTCTTCCCCACTTTTTCTTCTAACTGATTTAGTGTGTCTGGTTTTATATTGAGGTCTTTGATCCACTTGGACTTTAGTTTTGTGCAGGGTGATAAGTATGGATCTATTTTGCATTTTTCTACATGTAGCCATCCAGTTAGACCAGCTTCTGGAGATACCTTCAGAAGCTCTTTTATTGTAGAGGATTGTTTTAGAAATTCTGGGTTTCTTATTATTCTATATGAAGTTGATAATTTTTCTTTCAATGTCTGTAAAGAATTGTGTTGGTAATTTGATGGGAATTGCATTGAATCTGTAGATTACTTTGGTAAGATGGCCATTTTTACTATGTTAATGCTGCCAAGCCATGAGCATGGGAGATCTTTCCATCTTCTGATATCTTCTTCTAATTCTTTCTTCAGAGTCTTAAAATTTTTTTCATACAAGTCTTTGACTTGCTTGGTTAGGGTCACACCATGGTACTTTATGTCCTTTGTGGCTATTGTGAAAGGTGTTGTTTCCCTAATTTCTTTCTCAGCCCTTTTGTCTTTTGTATACAGGACGGCTACTGATTTTTTTGAGTTATTTTTGTATCAAGCCAACTGATTGGCCTGCTCTCTGATCATCACCCCCTGAGGGGGGAGCAACCTTACCAGACCATAGTGGAAGGCAATGCAGCCACTCCTGATGAGACCTAACAGACTAGGATCAGAAGGAAGGAAAAGAAGACCTCCCCTACCAGTGGACTTGGGGAAGGGCATTTGTGGAGAAGGAGGAGGAAGGGAGGGATTGGGAGGGGAGGAGGGAGGGAACTACAGGGGGGATACATAGTAAATAAACTGTAATTAATAAAAAAGGATGCTAACATGTGGGAAATGCCATTAAAATGTCATGAAAAATGAAAAAAAAATCTGTATCCTGTAGTTCATTTAGGTAATTGTCATTGGCTAGCAGGATTTCTACAGGATTGGTAGGCTCTGGATAGAAGATACTGCCTTGATCTCTCACATTGTTGATATTCTTACAATGAGATTTTGGCTTGCAGTTCCTTTGTTACCTTTATGATTGCTATGGATAGAACAGGGGGGAAAGAATAAAAGGTTTTACTTTGTGTTGTGTCTCAAGGTTGGAAACAGCTTGAATGTAATTTAGTCATGTTGACAGAAGGAAATAGATGATATATAGGATAAATATCCTCTTCCAAGCTTGGAATATAAAGGTAGTTGTGTCTGGGTCGGAGAGTTGCATGAGACATGGAGAGATCTTTATTTGGGGGTATTGGTAAGGATGATTCTAGCTGAAGCTTGCATTCCTTGGTGGTGAAGGCAGAAAGGGCCAGACTATGGCAAGCCCAGCATACATCTGCTTAGTTGCAGGAAATGCATGGATAGAGAGATCACAAGTACTCACCAGGCTAGACATTGAGGAGGGATGTGGAAAATCTGGTAGCAGGAAATCTGTATGTAGGAAGTCAGATAGTGGAGATGTCCAAAAAGGACTCTTAGGTGTTTGAATGAAGGGCAGTTCCTGGCAGTCTTACAGCTTGGCTGCAGCACAGATTAGTTTGGTCAGACTTAGGGACCAATGCAGAAAAGCAGTTACTTTGTAAATTTCATTTTATCAGTTATCACTTCATGTCACACAAAAGCAAATTAAGTTGTCAAAAGACACTTAATTGATGTCAAGATTTTACTTATTTTATTTTAATTGTATATGTGTAGCTGTGTATGTACCTTTGGTCACCATAAGCATAGATGTATATAAAGGCCAGAAGAGCATGTGGAGCCCCTGGAGGTGTAACCACTTGAACTGTCTAATGTGGGTGCAGGAAATTAAGTGCACGCTGAGAACTGAACTAGATCCTCTGAGGAAAGATATGATGTTATTAATCTTGGATACATCTCTCCAGACCCTCAAAGACACATTTTTGGTCACACAGCATGAATACACCCCTCTATCTCTTTGCTTCCTCCATGACTTCTTGAATATTTATTAACAAATTACTCTTTGATGTAAGAAAGATGTCCACTGATAGTTACAAAATAATCACTTACCCACCCTACCCCCTCACACGCACTTCCTTCTGATGTTGATAAAATATACTTTCCTGGAATTTCCAATACACATTTCTCATATCCTTCTGAGTGTTCCCCAACAAACTTTTCGAAGTCCTGCTTTCTAATAAAGGTCTGTTAATTACAGATTAGGCTTTTGTATGAATAACTGAGAATACCTTTATAATATTCTCACTTCTTCTAGGAAGTGTCTTTACAGTCTATATGTCTTTCATCATTCTATTCAAAAAAATATGGGGCTTCTTATAATACAGCTCTCCTGTTTTCCACTCATGAGTTCTAAACTCACCCATGCTGTGACTTTTTGATATGGTCCTTCTGAAGCCAAAATGTATTGTTTTATTGATGAAATGATTTTAATAAAACTAACATGGAAGTATTTTTATTACTGATGATTTAGTTTTAACCTATGATCAGTTTTAGTTTGAATAGTGAAATATCTGACACTGGTGAATTATCTTATTCTACACAGCCCTGACAATTCTTAAATTCCTGGATTAGGTCTCATCTGTCCAACTGTTCCAATAGCCAGAGTTGTAGTTGTGCACCCCTGCACTTGCCAAAAGATGTTTTTAAACACCAACTTATCATTCTCATAAAATGAATATTATGTTTCCTTATAATGGATGCAAATATTTTCCAAATATCGACTAATATCCCTTATGAATGTTAGTAATGTATTAGTAGATGAAATCATTATATATTGTGAATTAATACATAAATCAAGTTTATGGTATGTGTTGTAAATTGATTTGTGATAAAGATAAGTTGAAGTTCTGATTCTCTGTACATAACATTATTTGGAAATGAAACCTTTAAGATATAAGTTGTCATTCTGAATGAGATTTAGGACCCTCTCTAGGGTCCTCCTTAGTGTTTAGCTTCTTTAGGTCTATATATGGCTATCCTATACTATATGGCTAATATCCACTTATAAGTGAGTGTATGACATTCCTGTCTTTCTGATTCTTGTTTGCCTTATTCAGGATGATCTTTTCTAGTTCCATGCATTTGCCTGCAAATTTCATGACTTCCTTGTTTTTAATATCTGAGTGGTATTCCATTGTGTAGATGTACCACAATTTCTGTATCCATGCCTCCATTGGTGGACATCTGGATTGTTTTCAGATTCTGGCTATTACAAATAAAGCTGCTATGAACATAGTTGAGCAAATATCATTCAGAATGGCAAACAGGATAGACCCCAGAAATGGTGGAAGAGAGGAAACAGGATGGGAGCATACTATGGAAGGACCTCTGAAAGGATATAAGCAACAGGAGATCAAAACAGATGCTGAGACTCATGGTCAAACATTGGGCTGAGGGCACAGAATCTTATTCAAGAAGAAAAGGGTGGAGAAAAAGGCACACAATGAGGATAGGAGCCCCACAAGGAGACAAACAAAACTAAAGGATCTGAGTCCAGTGGGTCCTGGAGAGATGGATGCGCCATCATCGGAAGACATTGCACGGAGAGGGCCTAGACCCCTTGCTTAGATGTGACCCATTGGTATCTCAGTCTCCATGTGGATCTCTGAGTGAGAGGAGCAGGGGCTGCCTTTATCATGAACTCCATTGACTGCTCTTTGATCACTCACCCCTGGTGATGGGGCCTTGCCAGGCCATGGAGGACGAGGATCCAGACAATCCTGATGAGACTTAACAAGCTATGGAAGATGGAAATGGTGCATAACTCCTAATTTTAGTGAACCAGGGGAAGAGGATGGAGGGAAGAGGAAGGAAAAGTGGGACTGGGCAGAGTTGAGGGAGGGGGGCTTTAAACTGGATATACGATGAATAAATTGTGAAGAAAAAAGTAAAAATTAAAATAAAAATAGAAAAAATATGATGTGGACATATAGAAAGAAAGAAAGAAATTCTGATTATTTTCAGAAGTATTCTGAAATTCAACAACTATAACCCTTGCAAGAAGATAGATCTCAGAGGCAGATATGCAAAGACAACAGCATATTGTTACAAGATATTGTGATACAGACATAAGTCAAGAAATGCCAACATTACTGGCACCAACCAGTAATGTGGGATATTCGAGAGAGAATACTTTCCATGAAACCTCTGCTCACACTTTGAAATGAGTGTTAGCCACAGAAAATGGCAAAAATTAAATTTCTATTTTGTAAAGCTTCTGTTTTCATAGTATATTTGATTCAATGGCTGTAGAAACTAAGATGATAGGTTTCTTTTTTCCTGTTTGACATTTTATTTATTTATGTTAATATATTTTTATTATCAATTTATTCAGTTTGTATCCCTCATCTTCTCCCAATCCTACCCTCCCTCCCTCTCTTCCCCTTATGCCCCTCCCTAGTCCACTGATAAGGGAGATCCACCTCCCCTATTATTTGAACCTAGCCTATCAGGTCTCATCAGGACTGGTTGCATTGTCTTCTTTGCTGCACCCCCAAGAGGGAGGTGATCAGAGAACCTGTCACTGTGTTCATGCCAGAGATAACCCCTGCTCCACTTACTAAGCACCCCACTTGGATAATGAGTCTATGGGCTACATCTGAACAGTGGTTTTAGGTCCTCTCCAGATTGGAACCAGATAGTGGGGTAGAGAAATCAGCATTTGAATGAACAAGGGCAAATTGTATACATTCCACAAGAACATTAAACCAACATGTAGGTGTGTGAGTTTATTTCCAGGTCTTCTATTCGATTACATTGATCCACCATTCTGTTTCTATGCCAGTACCATGACGTTTTTATTACTGTTGCTCTAAAGTATAGTTTGAGATCAGGGTTGGAGATACCTCCAGATATCTGTTATTGTACAGGATTGCTTTAGTAATTCTGGGTTGTTGTTGTTGTTGTTGTTGTTGTTGTTTTTCCCATATGAAATTGAGAATTTCACTTTCAAGTTCTGTAAAGAATTGTGTTGGTATTTTAATGGGAATTGCATTGAATCTGTAGATTGCTTTTGACAGGATGACCATTTTCACTATGTTAATCCTTCAATCCATGAGCATGGGAGATCTTTCCATCTTCTGATATCTTCTTTTATTTCTTTCTTTAGAGACTTGATTTTTTTCAAACAGCTCTTTCACATGCTTGGTTAGAGTCAGAAAAAGGTACTTTATGTTATTTGTGACTTATTGTAAAGGGTGTGGTTTCCCTTATTTCTTTCTCAGCTCTTTTTTCTTTTGTATACAGAAGGGCTACTGATTATTCTAAGTTAATTTTGTATCCATCTACTTTGCTGAAGGTGTTTATCAGATAAAGGAGTGCTCTGGTTTAATTTTGGGGCTCACTCATGTATACTACCATATCATCTGTGAAAAGTGATACTTTGACTTCTTCATTTTCGATTTGAGTCCCATTGATCTCCTTTAGTTATCTTATTGCTCTAGCTAGGAATTCCAGAACTATGTTGAAGAGATATGGAAAGAGTGAGCAGCCTTGCCTTGTCCCTTATTTCGGTGGGACTAATTTAAGTTTCTCTCTGTTTAGTTTGATGTTGGCTATAGGCTTGCTGCATATTGCCTTTCCTATGTTTAGGTAGGTGCCTTTTATCTATGATCTCTCCAAAACTTTAAGCATGAATGAGTGTTGGATTTTGTCAAATGCTTTTTCAGTGTCTAAGAAGATGATCATGTGTAGTTTGTTTTTTTTTTTTTTCCTTTTCTTTGTTTATGTGGTGGATGACATTGATGGGTTTCCATATATTAAACCACCCCTGCACACCTGGGATGAAGCCTACTTGGTCATGGTGGATAATATCTTTTATGTGCTCTTGGATTCGGTTCACAGGTATTTTATTGAGTATTTTTGCATCAATGTTCATAAGAGAGATATGTCTGAAGTTCTCCTTTTTTGTTGCATCTTTTTGTGGTTTAGGTATCAGTGTTATTGTGACCTCATAGAATGAGTTTGGTAATGTTCGTTCTGTTTATATTTCATGGAATTGTTTGAGGAGTATTAGCATCAGCTCTTTGAAGTTCTGGTAGAATTCTGCACTGAAATCATAAGGCTCTGGGTTTTTTTGTTTGTTTGTTTTGATGACTTTTGATTACTGCTTCTATTTCCTTGGGCGATATAGGACTGTTTAATCCATTTACCTGATTTTCATTTAGCTTTGGTAAATGGAATCTATCAAGAAAATGTCCATTTCATTTCCATTTTCAAATTTTGTGTTGTATAGGCTTTTGAAGAAAGAGATAATGATTCTTTGTATTTCTTCAGTGTCTGTCATTATGTCTCCCTTTTCATTTCTAATTTTGCTGATTTGTATAGTTTTTCTATGCCTTTTAATTAGATTGACTAAGGGTTGGTTTATCTTGTTGAATTTTCTCAAAGAACCAGCTCTTGGATTCATTGAATATTTTGAATTGGTTTTTTTTTTGTTTCTATTTTATTGATTTCAACCCCGAGTTTGATTATTTCCAAATGTTTAATCCTCTTGGGTGTGTCTACTTTTTTTTTTTTTTAGGCCTTTCAGGTGTGCTTGCAGTAATTGACTCAAACTTCTTTCTGAAGGCACTTAGTGCTATGAACTTTCCTTTTAGCACTGCTCATTGAGTCCCATACTTTTGGGTAGATTGAGCCTACCTTTTCACTGAATTTTAGGAAGTCTAATTTCTTTATTTCTTCCCTGACCCAGCTGTCATTTAGTAGAGAGTTGTTTAGTTTCCATGAATGTGTATGCATTTTGTTGTTGAGGTCTAGTTTTACGCCTTGTTGATCTGATGGGATACAAGGGACTATTTCAATCTTCTTGTATCTGTTGAGCTTACTTTGTGCCCGAATATATGGTAAGTTTTGGAGAAATTTCCATGAGGTGCTGAAAAGAAGAGATACTCTTTTGAGTTTGGGTGAAAAGTTCTGTAGAAATCTATTAGGTCCATTTGATTTAGCACTTCTGTAAGTGTCATTATTTCCCGCTTGGCTTCTGTCTTGAAGATCTGTCCCTTGATGAGAGTATAGTGTTGAAGTCTCCCACTATTAAGGTGTTGGGAGAGATGTGTGATTTCAGTTTCAATAATGTTTCATTTATAAATGCAGGTGCTCTTTTATTTGGGGCATAGATGTTCAGGACTGTGATGTCCTCATGGTGGATTTTTCCTTTGATAAGAATGAAATGTCCCTCCTTGTATTTTTTGATTATTTTTGGTCGAGAGTCTGTTTTATTAAATATTAGGATAGCTACTCCAGCTCGTTTTCTTTTTCTGTTGGCTTGAAAAAACTTTTTCCAGCTCTTTACTTTGAGGTAATGTCTGTCGTTGTTGCAAAGGTGTTTTTCTTAGGTGCAGTAGAATGACGGATCCTGTTTCTGCAACCATTCTGTTAGTTTTTGTTTTTCATTGGAAAGTTGAGTCTATTAATGTTGATAAATAACAATGACCAATGAATAGTTAGTTCGTGGTAATAGTGTGTTTGTGTGCTTGTTTTCTTTTGATTTTTTTGTTGTGAGATTATCTATGTCCTGTGTTTTCTTGGCTGCAGTTGGTGACGCTTACCTTTGTGGCTCCCAATCTTTTCTCTAAGTTCTCTAAGTTCTCCAACTCCAGGATTTTCTCTGTTTGTATTTTCGTTATTGATTCTAATTCTGTTTTCATGTCTTGTACCATTTTTTTTTTCATGTGCTTGAATGTGGATTCCTGTTTTTCTATAATGTCATTATTATTTTTTATATGTTTCTTCTTTATGTGTCTCTATTTGTGTGGCTTTATTTGCCCACATTTCTTTGATAGTTTTGTTCATTTCCTTTTTCTGTGCCTCTAATAACTTGATAAGCATAGCTTTAAAATCATTTCCCTGCATTTCGATGAATTAAAATATCCATTGATTTGGGGGTTTTCTGGTGAAACCATGATGTCCTGATTTTTGTTGGATGGGTTCTTATGTCTGCCTCTAGCCATCTGAAGGTCAGTAGCTTTTGCTGTTTGTTCCTGGAGCCTGTACTACAGACTGGGTCCTGTCTCTGGAGTCTGGAGTATTCTTCAGATGAGAGAGGTCCACCAGTTTGAGAGTGGGTGTTGGTGTTTCAGATGCAGCTAAGGGAGGAAGGTTACAGGTCCAAGTGGGCAAGAGCAGGAATGTGCCTGGAGGTGTGCCTTCCTGGAAGGGTGAAATGCAAAGGAGGAGAGCAAGGGCAGGTTGTGTTGCAGGTGCGCTTTGCTGTTTGCAGGTGCAGTGCTCTTTTACAGGTGCCCTGAATGGCTCAGTAGCTCACAGGCCCATCTCAGTATTGTGCTCCAAGTGCTCAGTTCTGACTGAGCTGTACCATCTTGTTTCCAGAGATTGTTTGGCTGAACTCCACTGGGAGACCCACAGAACAGGGGCTTCAATGTTGAGAATGCTGTTCCAGAGATCCCTATGTTGCCCAAAGTGGGGTTTTGGGTTACATGGATCTGATGTTTGGCTGTGAGTGTAATGGGACCCCGATCTGGGGCTCGGTAAACACTCTCTTGCAGAAGCACTCACTAGCAGGTATGAATGGGAAGTACAGAGGGCCCTTCTGCACTCCCTAGCAGGCAGGTGTGCAAAAAGCTGAGGGACTGAAACTCAATCGCAGGTGTATGAGGTAATCTCAAAGAGCCCACAGATTTCTGCTCTTAGATTTGGGTTCCCTGTTTGGCCATTAGAGTAAGGAGGCACCCTGCACCTGGGGTTCTGCACTCCCTGCCTCTGCTGTGCCTCTGGGGCAACAGGAGCAAGGGAAGGTGCAGATGAAAGTGAAGGAGGTAAATTGTTTGCCACTCTCAGCCCCCTGGGGATGTACACAGAGGGCCTGGATCCAGTCTGTCCCAGCTCACAGGTTGTTCTCTCTAGCCTGGAAAGCCTTAAAGTCAGTGATCTGGCTTCAGCCGCATTTCCACTCACCAGTTTTGGAGTTTCATATTTTCTGTCCTATTCTGAAATAGCGTTCATCTGTCATGGCCATCTTGGAGCTCCATAATAGGCTTCTTATAGGAGATAACCTAGGCATTTGTGTGCACTATGCCATTTCTGTAGGACTTTGTCTTACTTTTAACCATTTTGTGAAATCGTTTTCTACACATTCTATGTATACCACATACTTAACTTTGAATGAATTTCTGTTTTACTTTAAATGTATAAGGAGGAAATAAGAATGTTATAAAATGTTCTATCATGCAATTCAAAACTATAATTACTGTTTAGAATTTCACATGTTCATTTTCTGTCACATTTGCTTTGCTCAGAGTAGTAATTTCCATGTTAAAGGTCAACAACCATTCATTTTAACATAAAAACATATCTGTTATTTTGGCTGAATCACAAAGATTTTGATTAACTTCTCAATATGTATTTAAAATAATAATTTAGTTAAATTAAAAGTTATCAGGAAAGAGCTAAATATCCAATTCGATGTATAAAAATCATCTCTTCCTTATAAAGTAATACTTCAATACAAATGGTTACTGAGATACCTACAAGAGTAGTAGACTAGTAAAAATGTTCTTTCCATCTAGATTATCATTACTGAAATATTGTAATAAATCATGACTTGAATGGATCAATTTTGTTTGATGTCTAATCTTGAGATGAAACTCAGTACTCTTAGCATTGTGTTTGTAGGTGTGGTGCTAAGCCTTGATGCCCTGGAACAGAAAAATCCAGTGAAAAGTGACACAGTGTAAATCTAAATTTGTACTTTTGCAAGCAAATGAGTAGGTAAAAGGTAAAAAAATAATAAGTAAATAAAAGACACAGATAGTGCCTCATCATGCAGTGTTACTACATATGATTTGATCACTCTGAAATGTGAGTGAATCATTGATATGTAAATATAAAAAATATCAAATTTGTGACCAGTTAACTATTTCAAATAATTTATTGATTTAATATGTTCTTCATTTATTTAAACATATTTTATTTAATAGCATACAAACTGATAGACATCAGTACAATATTTTTGCCTGTAATTCACCTTACATTCACCTTGAACTTCTTTACTATTTTCTTATCAGGAATCCCATCTCACTCTTCTCTTTTGTGCCACCAAAACACAGATTACAAAGGGAATTACAGATTCCCTTTTTATATGCATGGAAAAACAATTAATGAAAAAAGAGGTCAAGAATTTGAAAGAGAGAAAGAAAGACAATATGTCAGTGTTTGTAGAGAGAAAAGGGAAGCGGAAATAATAAAACCACATTGTAATCTCAAAAATGAAAGAAATCATTTTAAAAGAAATATATTGTTAATTCTATAAGTATTTATATAGCTTGTCTTGTAGTGAGATTCTAGTGTTATTTCACAATTAAGTGAGAGGCTACAAAAATTATTTTATTTCTTCTGTATATTTTCTTATTGATATATTTTTATTTATTACAATTTACTCACTTTGCATCCCAGCTCTACTCCCCTACCTTGTCCCCTCCCAATCCTGTCTTCCCTCCCTCATCTCCTCCCATGCCTGTTCCCCACCCATTGATAGGGGAGGTCCTCCTCCCCTTCCAGCTAAACTACCAGGTCTTATCAGGACTGGCTGCATTGTCTTCCTCTGTGGCCTGGTAAGGCTGTTTTCCCCTCAGGGGAAGGTGATCAAGGAGCCAGCCACTGAGTTCATATCAGAGATAGTCCCTGTTTCCCTTAGTAGGGAACCCACTAGGACACTGAGCTGCCATGGGCAACATATGTGCAGGGGTTCTAGGTTATCTTCATGAATGGTCCTTGGTTAGAGTATCAGTCTCAGAAAAGACCCTTGTGCCCAGATATTTTGGTTCTGCTGCTCTCCTCTTGGAGCTCCTGTCCCCTCCAGGTCTTTCTATCTCCCCATTCTTTCATAAGATTCCCTGTATTCTGCTCAGTGTTTGGCTATGAGTCTTAGCATCTACTTTGATACCCTTCTGGGTAGTGTCTTTTAGAGGCCCTCTGTGATGGCTCCTGTCTTGTTCCCTGTTTTCTCCCTCTTCTGACATCTATTCTATTTGCCTTTCTGAATGAGGATTGATCATCTTACCCAGGGTCCTCCTTCTTGCTTAGCTTCTTTAGGTATACAGATTTTCATATGTTTATCCTATATTATATATCTAATATCCACTTATGAGTGAGTATATACCATGTGTGTCTTTCTGTTTCTGGATATCTCACTCAGGATGACCTTTTCTAGTTCTTACCATTTGCCTACAAATTTCATGATGTCCTGGTTTTTAATTGCTGAGTAGTATTCCCTTGTGTAAATGTACCACAATTTCTGTATCCGTATTTATCATCCTCCCTAAAACTAAAGTCCAAGTGGATCAAAGACCTCAACATAAAACCAGGCATACTAAACCTGATAGAAGAGAAAGTGGGGAAGAGCTTTGTACTCTCTGGCTCAGCAGAACAGAACACCAACAGCACAGGCTCTAAGATCAACAGTCAATAAATGGGACCTCATGAAACTGAAAAGTTTCAGTAAAGGGAAGGACACCAATCAGAACAGAATGACAGCCTACAGACTGGGAAAGGATCTTCACCAACCCTATATCTAACAGATGGCTAATATCCAGAAAATATGAAGAACTCAAGAAATTAAAAAATCCTACTATTTTCCACTTCTGCCCAAAGTTTAGCCAGAAGTCTCAGCATCTGCTTTGATAGTCTACAGGGCAGAGCCTTTCCAAGGCCCTCTGTGGCAGGCTCCTAACTTGTTCCCTGTTTTCTCTTTCTTCTGATGTCCATCCTCTTCAGGAGCTCCACAAGGAGAGCAACAGAACCAAAAATATGAGCACAAGGGTCTTCCCTGAGACTGATACTACAACCAAGTAGCATGCATGGAGATAACCTAGAACCCCTGCACAGATGTAGCCCATGACAGTTTAGTCTCGAAGTGGGTTCCCTAGTAATGGGAACAGGGACTGTCTATGACATGAACTGGTTGGCCTACTCTTTGATTATCTCCCTCTGAGGGGGGAGCAGCCTTACAGACCACAAAGGAAGACAATGCAGCCACTCCTGATGAGACCTGACAGACTAGGATTAGAAGGAAGGAAAAGAAGCCCTCCCCTACCAGTGGACTTGGAGAGGGGCATGCATGGAGAAGGCGGAGGAAAGGAGAGGTTGGGAAAAGAGGAGGGAGGGAACTAGAGTGGGGATACAAAGTAAATGAAATGTAATTAATAAAAAATAAAAAGTTAAAAAATATATATGTAAAAGAAAGCAACAAATCAAGTAATCCAATTAAAATATGGGACACAGACCTAAACAGAGAATTCTCAATAGAAAAATATTGAATGGCAGAGAAACACTTAAAGAAATTCTCAATGTCCTTAGTCATCAGGGAGATGCAAATCAAAACAGCCCTGAGATTTCACCTTACACCCATCAATTGGCTAAGATCAAAAACTCAAGTGACAACACTTACCTGAGTAGAAATGGAGAAAGGGGAACCCTCCTCCATTTCTGGTGGGAATGTAAATTTGTACAACGACTTTGAAATCAATCTGGTGCTTTCTCAGACAATTAGGAATAGTGCTATTTCAAGATCTAGCTATACTACTCCTAGGCATATATCAAAAATATGCTCAAGCATTCAACAATGACATTTACTCAACCATGACATTTACTCAGCTTTATTCGTAATAGCTGGAATTTGGAAACAACCCAGATGTCTCTCAAATGAGGAATGGATACAGAAATTGTGGTACATTCTTCTGTATTTTTAAGACTTTATTTTAGGTTTCCAGTGCATTTTGTTTTCAGAAGGTTCCATAGGCTACTGAGCAGAATGTATATGTTGTAAATGTTGGGGAAAGGAGAGGTAAATACCTCTGAGATTATTTGAAAAAGACAATGGCAACATATTATTTTAAAACTTTCTAATAACATATATTTAATTATATGTGTGTTTATATATATATGAATATGTATATGTATATATACATATATATATATATATTCTTAATAGAATTATACCACATGGTGTGATGTTTTCCTTAAGAATCAGGCATTATTTAACAAAAACCCCTGTACTGTGCATCGAAATCCTTCAATGAGTTGGTAGTCCAATGAATGCAATGGTCTTCTAAAACTTCTTTTTCTATTGCCATTGTTTTTTGTTACCTTACAGTGCTTGAAGGTAATGCTGTACTGCTAAAGACAACAAGGAGTTCAGATATAGGAGTTGGAGGAATTAAGCTGGAATTGGAAATCCTTTTCCATGAGGAACTGCCTTCATAGTATTTAGAGGTGATAGCAAGTACCAAAGAAAAGGATTGAGCAATAGTCTCATTCAATGCTGAATCATACAAACTGCAAAAACAATCAATACAGCTAGATACCCCAATGGTACAGTAGTGGTACCTTTAACTTGGGGATAACCAGAAGCTCTCCAATTGTACTAAGATACACTTACTAGGATTTGATTAATTTCTGATTTTCTAAATCTACCCAACTACCTATAGCTGAATATTTCATATGCCTGAAAGGAGAACTTACTGATGTCATTCTCATAAGCCAATATACTATCTATCTGTATTCTAAACTACTTATACTTATACCCAGAGATAAATGTAGCTGTCACCTCTTATTAAAGAAGCTTCTCTTTGTAACAGATGAAGACTATTACAGATCCACAACTCATCTAAATGCAGAGAGTAAGAAGAACAAATGCAACTTCTATACATCATAGCCCAGAGAAATTTGCATAAGAGGAACCAGAAAAAAAAATAAAAGAACCAAAGCCTTGGGATATCTGTTTCTAGAAAATGGTCCTTAGGCATAATGGAAAAATCAAACAAAACAAACAAAATGCTGTTTATTTACTCGGCCTTTAAGAGAACAGTTTAACAATCAATCATATTTGCTATGGATTTTCCATGTAACCAGCTTTTACAACTTAAGCTAAGGCATATCTGTATGTTTAAGTTATGTACTCTTTCATTCCACTGATCTAGAAATTCATGTACTGATACTAACAAATAAGGAAGTTGAAAATAACTTCCTAAAATCTGTTATAAAGGTTATACTTGTGGATATTGGTTGTTAAGTAATGATGTTTATTATTTGGGTCAGTTGTGATTAATTGGAGGGAGTGACTTCATGCCTTGTAAAACTCTGTTAAATATTTATGTAAAGTACCCCACTCCTTATGCTATATGATGCTTTCTTGTGCTGGTCAATAAAAACAGAGAAAAGCTTTTAGTTAGGGACAAATACACAGAGAGACAGAACAGCCATATACCACTAGAATACAGATACACACAGCTCATACAGTAGACACACTACAGACATACACACAGAGAAGACACAGTCACAGAGACACAGACAACAGAACAGACAGACACAGACACACAGTCACCCAGAGAGGTACACATACAAGACATACAGTTAAAGACAGAGGTAGACTCAGACGACAGCCTTCAGGCAGGCAGATTCAGATTCATGCAACAGGCAGACAGAGGATGGAAGAGACTGTGAGGCAGAAGATTAAAAATTGAATTCATATAGTTACAAGGACAAGTGCTTTTATTTCTTTCCTTTAACACAGCATTATTGCATTGTTCATAACTTATAGTTAATTAATAATGTTTACAATTTAGTCAGCAGATGAAGAGCTACAAGTGATCAGAGGCTGCTGAGAAAAACAGAATTAACTTTCTTCTAGAAAGGGGCACCTTCACTGAGTGATTGACCTTAAGTAGTTAGGCTTGGGCATAATCACAATATTCTCATAAATGGACTCAGTGTGCTATATATACATTTATATATAACAACAGCTAAAGAAGAAACCATGGATTTTTGGAGGGAGTCACAGAATAGATTTGAAAGGGATATGGGAAGTGATATAGCTACAGTGCTCAAAAAGTATAAAATTGTAAAAAAAGATCTGCTACACAGAAACATCAAAGGATATAAGATACAGAAATGCACTCAAAAGCCATTAGAGCCTATAGATATATCAATTTTTTTCTGAAAAAGGAAATTGTTCAGAATGTAATATGTGCTATAAAATATATACTATTTAAAGTAAATGTGGTCATACTAACTGCCCCTTCTTTCATATGATTCCCTGCTCTCTGCCAAAGGATTAGTTATGAGTCTCTGCATCTGCTTTGATACACTGCTAGGTAGAGTCTTTCAGAGACCCTCTATGGTAGGCTCTGTTGGAATCAGTAAGCAGGCACCTCTATGGCCAGCCCCAAGGGACCTGACAAACCGGTTATCAGGCATTTGTGAAGACACCCTGACCACCTGGAATTACCTGCGCATGCCCTGGGTCACCCTATAAGAGAACTGGAGCCCCCCCCACCCTCTTCTCTCTCTTCCTCCCTTACTCTCTTGCTCTCTTGTCCTCTCTCTCTCTCTTATTCCCTTACTTTCCCTCTCTCTCTCTCTCTGGGGCACCCCCCCTTTCCCTGCCCCTCTTCCCCTAATAAACCTCCCATGTGGAACCGATCTCGTGGTGTGATTTGTGAACCCGCGTGTAACCTCTACAGGCTCATAGGCGCACAGGCGCACAGGCGTACAGGCGCACAGACGCACATTTCCCAACATTCGTACGTTTCCTAACATTGGTGCGTTGGTCCTAACATTGGTGCATTTTGGCCAGGATAGGTTACCTCCAGGAACCACACTGAGCAGGTAATGCTGGCACCCCACCGGGGCTTCTGGAGACCTATTTTTCTCCAAATCCACCCGAGATCTCCACTTTCTTGCTACCAGATTGCTACGGAGGCATTCAACACCGGCTGGATTGGTAAGTTTCCCTTTTGGTCAGCATAAACGTTTCTCTGGGCAAGGGGAGAGTGACCATTGAGAGTCTGGCACCTCCCCACTGCTCTGACTATGGTTTATCCCTATTGCTAGACCCCACCTCTATTAGGGCCTCAGTTTCCGCTGGCTCCTGTCCTGTTACTTGTTTTCTCCTACTTCCAATGTCCATCCCATTTGTCTTTCTTAGTGAGGATTGGTCATTTTACCCCAGGTCCTCTTTTTTGTTTAGCTTCTTTGGTGTACATATTTTAGTATGTTTATACTATCTTATAGGTCTACATAAGTGAGGCTATACCATGTATGTTTTTCTGATTCTTGGATACCTCACTCAGGATGATATTTTCTAGATCCCACCATTTGCCTACAAATTTCATAATTTCCTTGTTTTTAATTGCTGAGTAGTTTTCCATTGTGTAAAAAGAGTTAGTATAACCTGGAGAGGACAGGAGCTCCACAAGGACCAAATATATCTGGGCACAGGGGTCTTTTATGAGACTATATCTCCAATCAAGGACCATGCATGGATATAACCTAGAACCCTTGCTCGGATGTAGCCATGGTAGCTCATTATCCAAGTAGGCACCCTAGTAAGGGGAAGAGGGACTGTTTCTGACATGAACTCAATGGCTGGCTCTTTGACCTCTCCCCCAACCCCCCGAAGGAGGAGTAGCCTTTCTAGGCCACAGAGGAGGACATTGAAGCCAGTCCTGAAGAGACATGATAAGCTTATGCCAAGTCCCTGTCAGTGGACTTGGAAAGGGGCAGGGAGGAGATGAGGGAGGGAAAGTGGGATTGGGAGGGAATGAGGGAGCAGGCTACAGCTGGGACACAAAGTTAATAAACTGTAACTAATATTAAAAATAAAAATTTAATTCAAAAATAAAGTAAATTTAGAAAGTTTACACAATTATGATGAAGAAAGTTGACAGGAAATGGAGGAAAATAAAGGATAAAAATACTAAGTGAAAAGAAGAAAAAAAAATAGGAATAGAGAAAAATGCATCAGGAGGAAAAAGGATATAGAATAGGATCAGAAAAATACAAACAAAAACTAAAAATAATTTCCCAATAATGAGAAAGTTCAAAAAGGTAAATTAGAAAATGTAAAAAGAATAAGTATAAAACATGAGGGAGTTAAAGAAAATAAGATAATGCAACAATACTATTAAAGGTATAGTAGAGAGGAATTGGAGAAATAAGGAAAAACATAAAAGCTATATTTCAGAAAATGAAATGAGAAGACAAAGTTTATTCTATCTTATAAACAGCATGAAATCAAAATAAAGTGAATGTATAAGGGTAATAAAAAATTAAAACCTATATTTTGATACAATAGATAAAAATACTGACAACAGTGCAATTTTTTTTTAAAGTAAAAGCACAGGAAGAGAGAGAATATAGTTAAAAACAATTTTTCTAGGTCATCGAAACTTGTGTACTGGCAGTTTATACATGCGGATCATTCATTTAAATTTGAATTGGAATGGCTAGGATCAAATACCCAAATAACAGAAAATGCTGGTGATGTGGAGGATGATGAAGATGTGGAGCAAGGGGAACACTCCTTCATTGCTGAAGGGAATGCAAGCTTGTCAAACCACTGTGGAAATCAACCTGGAGGTTTCTCAGAAAATGAGAAATAACTTAATACCCTGGACATATATGCTCCTGGATGTATAAACAAAATGTTCCACCATACTACAAGTACACTTGCTCAGCTATGTTCATAGCACCTTTTTGTCGGAAGCCCTTCATCTGGCAGATGCTTTGATATTTAAATCTCAGCAGAAAGACTGCTTTTACCAGGCCTTCACTGAAGCCAGGAAGAATTTGCAAGTCCATCTCCTTTTGTTTATGACAGCAGATAGGATAGCTTGTGAAGATCACACCTCTTGCTTCACCTCCTTGTAAATTTAACCCATTGTTCTGAGCTGTTTTTACTCTGGTTTAAAAGCTCTCTGCAATAAAAGTCAGGTTGCTGCTGCTGCTGGCTAATGGGGTCTGTAGCCTCTTAGAAAAGTCCCATGTGTGTTGTGTGTTAGTTTATTAATTTTAATCCTCACTCCCAACTCAAGAACCGTTCGACGCTGCTGGCGGGCTCTGGCAAACTTTATTCATAAATGTCCTTCAACCAAAGAACTGATAAAGAAAATACGGTTCATTTACACAATGGAGTACTACTCAGCTACTAAAAACAAGGAAATAATGCAATTTGCAGGCAGAAAAGATCATCCTGAGTGAGGTAACCCAGACACAGAAAGACATGCATGGTTGTACACACTTATAAGTGGATATTAGCCATAAAGAACAGGATAACCATACTACAATCAACAGACCCTAAGAAGCAAGGAGGGCCCAAGAAAATATGCTTGAATCTCACTCAAAAGGAAAAATAGAACTGTTTTTCTTGTTTTATGATTTTATTGATCCTGTATCGGGACACAAACGCCTTGAAAGTGAAGTTTTCACTTCATCCTCTTCCCTATTTGTACTTAAGTCTTCTATCTTAGGTTTACACAGAGTGAGCTATATGGGTTATTTTTCATAATTTGGAGATTCTCCAGATCACACCCACAAGAGTATCTAATGGTCCATGTGGAAGACATATTAGAAGTAAGGTAACTAGTTTGTAAAGCAACCACAGCACTGAGATCTATAAATAGAGAAAACACCTTTGTAATTTTAGACTCTTTCATGGTATTGACAGGAGATATTTCAGGATCCTCTTGATATAGAACAGTTAAATGATAGATATGAGGCCCAAGAGACTGATCCAGTATTTACCTTAGTTCTGGATTGTGAAACTCTAGAGTTTCTCAGGTGATGAGATCGACTCCCAGCTACCAAATGCAGAACGACATTCCTCACTTCCAGTCTCACAAACCAGCTGATCACCCCCACCCCCAGCTCTCTTTCTCTCAGGTCCAGCAGCAGTTTATACTCAGGTTTTCTTAGACATGTGGTTGATTCTGTTCTCAAGCTCCATTGTAGCTCAGTTTTCTACAAGGAATCCCTTTAGTAATGACACTTGTCATTGCCCTCTGAGTCGTAGAGACAAAATGAGACTCTTAACACGGGTTGGCCAAACACCTGAGAAATCACCATGTAGTGAGAACCTGCAGCTGGATTTGGGTCCTGTGAAGACCATGGGCTTTGCTGATAGAACTAGAGCTGCCCTTCCCTTCATAAGGCCATGTCAGTCACTGCTCTGCTTCTCTTTCCTCACCTACAGCTCCATTTTGTCAGCTTCTTTAAACTGAGCCACCCATTATTTTTGTAACTATGTTTTTCAGCTATGCTTTCACTCTGAATTCAAAGAGTTTTTTCCTTTACTCTTTGGGACAAGTCCATTCTTTCTCACATCGTGTCTTCCTGAGTCACAAAGCTTCCATTTTCTGTTCACCATCTTTACCAAATGTCTGCTTTTTATTGTTTTAACAATTTGAAATATCTATTCCATAGATTTAAAGAATTAAATGTATTATAGTATTTTAGAACATTTATTCTTATGCTATTCAATTTTATATATTCTCTTACCTAAATTAGTGAAGCTGAAAATAATTATTTCAGCTGATAAATAGAAGATATACAAACCAATAAAGTTGCCAACTTTATGAAATAAGTTAAAGTTAATTATATACTATTAGACACCTTCTTATCATTGGCATAATTTAAATGGTGTCCTTAGCTTTCCATATTAATATTTATTACCATATTAGTTCATTCTTGTATATATGCAATACTCTGTAATAAAAATGAGAAGACTGAAAAAAGCAAGACAGCATAGACTAGAAATTATTGTAATATATGTCTTGTAATTTGTAGTCTAGCTATAAATAGTAAACAAAAATGAAAAATTTCTGACCTTTCATTCCAGGAATTCATCATCTTAATCACCCACTCGGAATTCAATACTTAATATCACTATGTATTATGTCAGCAAGTAATTTTTAGTGGAATATTTAAATTATGGCTAAAACTTTCTTTTTTAATTTTAATGAGCTTAAAATTCATAAATCTGAATAATTTGATTAAAATTATTTAAAGTATTTCTACAGAATGTGAACAATTAAAACATGTAAACATAAATGGGCATAACTATGATTATGTGACTTCCATGCAATAATTTTAAAATAGAACAGTCTGCTGACAAATTTAGTAGTTAAAATCCACTAAAATAATAAAACTCCTGGTACATGTTACTGTTTTACAAGACTCTTCAAAAATTCTTCACTGTTAAAAACACTGTAAAGCAAATATCACAATCCACTTTCACTTCTCTCAGGGCTAACGCTGCCTTTCAGATGTCTGCATTGGAGGCTTGTCAACTTGACATGTGCATATTTAATTAATAAATAGATATAGCCTCAAATTACTGTTGGCAAAGGAACAGTGAAAACAAATCAACCTAAAATATCTATTTAACCAGCCATGTAGTAAATATTTGCTGCCTTTGATCTATTTTCTTTCTGAGGTTACAGCAGGTTTCTTTAGTGCCACCCAAGACATTTAAGAACTTCACTACAGAAAGCATTGGACTTGGAATGGTTTGATCATCACTCTATTCAGAAATACTGTGTCTGGGAACATATATCATGTTTAACTATTGTTGTCTACCAATAAGCATAGCTTGAAATTATTAAATGGTTAAATCAAAATGGTTAAAAACAAACAAAATCAACAAGTGTTAAAGCATGAGCAATCAGTTACATTTCATTTTCCCTGAGGTTTGCCAAGTAACTGTATTTGATTTCCACTGAGTCACATCATATTCCTCTCTTAATCTTTTTCCCAGCAATTACAACTGAGTTTGCCAGTATCACCAAATGAAGTGAACCAATAAATTGGATTGCCTTCACAATGGTTGTATCTGCTTGGGAACTGTTATCTGAAATAACTTAAGCTGCCCAAGTTTCCTGGTTTGGGTAAAAAACTGGATTTAAAACTCCATGTCCTTGGCTTTTGAAATTATTTCTATATGATTGACATTTACTATGCAAAAGTGCTTTGTCAAAATGTCTCCTTGAAAGAGTTGCATAGATGGGAGTCCGGATAAGATCAAAGCCAGTCCCTATCCATAATTCAGGAGGGTGGGGACCGTGTAGCTTCAGCTGTACTTAGAGCTGTATAACCAAAGAGAAACCTTGTAGTTATTTCTATATTTTCATAAGTATTACTAGTTCCACCTTGATAGGAGTCTATAGAATATATTATATTTATGTGCTATGTATAGTCACAAAGCTATTTTAAGAATGGAACCAGATTTCTCACCACTCTAGTTTCTCAAACAGCATTGGTTTGACAAGAAATAGGTACTACTTCTCAAAAAAATGACATTTTTCCAGCTCCCAAAGAAATAACATGGCATCCTAGTAAAAATAACCTACCAGTTAATTTTTGTTCTATTAACGAAAATTTAATCCTTTTATTATCAAATATAAACAAAAACAATGTAATTATGTCTTTTTCTCTATGCTTACTATTTTCTTAATAAAATTTTTAATTTTTTACATTAATTACAGTTTACTTACTTTGTATCCCAGCTGTAGCCCCTTCCCTCATTCCCTCCCAATCCCACTCTTCCTCCCTCATCTCTTCCCAATTCTCCAAGTCCACAGATATAGGAGGTTCTCCTCCCCTTCCATATGATCCTAACTTATCAGGTCTCATTAGGACTGGCTACATTGTCCTCCTCTGTGGCCAAGCAAAGCTGTTCCCCCCTAAGGGGTGGTCAAAGAGCCCACCAAGGAGTTCACATCAGAGACAGTCCTTGTTCTTACTAGGGAACCCTCTTGGATACTGAGCTGCCTTGGGCTACATCTGAGCCAGGGTTCTAGGTTCTATCCATGAATGGTCCTTGGTTGTAGTATCAGTCTCAGAAAAGAGCCCTGTGCCCAGATATTTTGATTCTGTTGCTCTCTTTGTGAAGCTCCAGTCCCCTTCAGGTATTTCTATCTCCCCCTTCTTTCATAGGTTCCCTACACTCTGCACAAAGTTTGGTTGAGTCTCAGCGTCTGCTTTGATACATTGCTGGGTAGAGTCTTTCAGGGGCCCTCTGTGGCTCCTGTTTTGTTTTCTGTTTTCTCCTTCTTCAAATGCCCATCTCATTTGACTTTCTAAGAGAGGATTGATCATCTTACCCAGATTCCTCCTTCTTATTTAGCTTCTTTAGGTGTACAGATTTTAGTTTGTTTATCTTATTAGATCTAGTATAAACTTATAAATGAGTATATACCATGTTAGTCTTTCTGCTTCTGAGATACCTCACTCCTTTTGCCTGAAAATTTTATAATTTCCTTGTTTTTAATTGCTGCGTGGTATTCCATTGAGTAAACGTACCACAATTTCGCTATCCATTCCTTTTTATAAGTTCATTTTTTCTTTGTCATTGATTTATAGGGTATAATTGTAATATATTTAAATGTATTTTGATCCAGCCAGACAGTCTGTGAACCAATACTGTAATGTGTCATTAATTTTGGAAATTTATCGGTACTTTTTGATTTGTTTCATTGTGAGAGGTGTTGTTTCATCTGGCCTTGCCCAGAATGCTCCCATACTCTTTTCCTCCTGCTTTAGTTACAGAAAGTTGGAAATGCAGGTTTCTACCAAGTCATGAAAATTTAGACATTATTCTTTCAAGTATTCTGCTGTTAGCAGACCACATATCTCCTAATTGCCATCATCTCTTGCCCTTAGAAATCAGGTCAGAGACCCTGAAGCCTCTTGGCATCTAAGCAGACCAGTGCATCTGCCATGGGCCCCCTATCTTCCTCCTTTTTGCAGTTTAAAGGCAGGATCCCAGCTGCTGAGAATGAGGGGTGACTTTAGTCTTATATAGTGCCTTCTTGACTTCTCTAATTCCTGGAGTGTAGGATCAACTAAGCAGCATGAAACCTTCCCCATCAGTCTGGAATCATAAGAGCCAAGAACACCTTTTCCAAACTGAAGAATCTCTATCTTCTTCTGTTATGCTATCCAATGATGGCTACAATTTGCATAAGGTTTTCTGAAAGTTAATTCATCTTCTTTCTATCAAACCTACACCATTCTTTACTAGATTATAACATTCTCTTCATTCTACTCCACCTTGTATTACTAATACACAGATAATGGGATGTTATAGTTGTCCAGTACTTATTACATGTGCTGTTTCCTTTCTAAGAATCTCTTTGTTCTATCTTTCCTTGTCTATACTTATCGAATGACTTCATTTAAGTTACCATGCTATTATCTATAGTATCCATTTTTAATATTTTTCTTAGTTTCTACCATTAGCTAATATTATACAGTCACTCCTTTTGCTGAATATTTTCAAGCAGATACGTCAGCAGATTATTCATGGAACTTCTAAATTCCTGCTCCAAATGCTACATCATGTTTAGATTTTAATTTGAAGTGTTCATTCTGTTTTGATTACTTCATCCTTTTCTTGTGTCTAACAACTTCTAATTGAGGCTAGAAAACTATAAAACCATACCTAAGTGTGGCATGTAAAATTTACCTGATAAAGTAATATCAACAGATCTGGCACATTGTGCTTTACTGTGCGGATCTTGCCTTCAGGGCTCAGTGGCTAAAATTTCATCTAGTGTTCTTGTGTTATTCTACTCTTCTCATGTATAATATTTCCCCAAGATATCAATATCTGAGGGGAATTTATGTTAAAAAGAGGATACCCTTAGCAAAACTAATTTTCTTTCAAAGTAAATGCAAATACTTATACACTTGAGAATTATAACTATTATTCAGAACTTTGTGCTTACTATTATTCCATTATATTTAAGAAGTCTACATAAAGCTGTTTAATGAAATACACTCTTACACACTCTAATATTTAAATTTCACACATTTTATTTATTATTTATTTATTTATTTATTATCTTGCCTATTCTTGAATTGTTTCTTCTTTTAAAAAATATTTTATTTAACATTCATAGATTTATATAGTGTATTTGAATCTAGCATACACTTCTAAGCTTGCAAGTTTTATTTTTCCACTTCATTTGCTCTCTCCCTTCTTTCTAATCTAATATCCATCACTCTATTTAGAGCTTTCACTATGTTCATGGGTATGCAGCCATGTATTAGAGCCTGGATAGCTTCATAAGCACACATTTCCAAGAAGTTTTTATTAACTGAGATATATTATGTGATTAATTTCTTTGTCCTGTATCTCTCTATATTTTTCAAAAGCAACTTAAATTAGATTAATATATTTGATTTTAAAAAATAAAGTTAATACCATTTTTCTCACTTTCAACTTTTTAAAGTTAAATAAGCCAAATCTGCATACAAACGTAGAGGAATCTAAGATGGAATGAGCTAGATCAATTTAAACAGTATTTTCTTTTGTTGTGTTAATGAAAGTGATATTATACAATTGATACTATAGCAACTGAAAATGATGCAACTGACATGAAAGATCAGCTTGTTGTATCTATTTTTAAAAATAGAAATATACAGATCAACTTCATCAGTCTTGAAATATTTGTTTTTCCTTCACAGGGATACACAATCTCTCTCTATCTGCTCATATTTGATGCTTGGTCAGTTCCTTTGGTCTACTATAAGCCCCTTCCATTCCACATCTATGTAACATTTGCTATACGATAATGCACACAATAAATTAGAGGCACCTGTGCTCCTTTATTTGCCATTGTCTTTTCCTGTACTTGAATTTTCTGTGTGAAAACAAAAATAATTTTAAGAGGAAATATGCTTGTTCACAATCATTTTGTGAAAGTGGCTAGGAGCTGAATATCTTATGTCAGAAACTAAGAATCCAAAACTGTGTACTGCTTCATTTACCATTATGAAAGTTTCCCTGTTGATAGTTTTATTTAATGGCTAAATTATCAGAAAATGTTTTTCAGTATATGGTTTTCTTCCTATACATTTTCTTAGAGAGTTTTCAGAAGTGACACTATACAAAGATCTTGGAACATAGCAAATCCTGAGAATGTAGCCCTGAGGTGTATAACATTTCTAAGTATATGAACTTCACTTAGCTGTCACTTGCTTTGACTATAGGTTCTTCTGATTCTATTATGATTTTCAGGGTGCCGTGAATAAAAAGATAAATTAACCTCATATAGGACAAAAAGACATAAAATAAACAACTCCATTAATATCTAACATGGGCAACTATTGAATCTATCAAATTTACTGAAACGTTGGTGAAAGGTTAATTAAGAACTTGGGTGACTCAAGAATACTTGTTCCACCCAAATGTCCTCCCCTTGCATGAGCAACGACCTCACTGAAAGCTGTATTATAGGAGTCCCACTTTCAGTACTTACCTTTTGTGCAGTGTACTCTTTCACAGGACAGTTTGAAAATGCAAATGTTGGAGGGACTAGTGAGGAGAATCCAGATAAACACTCCCTGTGATCTTTATTTTAGAGCGTATTAATAACCCTATTACAATTTTGTTAGTCACTTTTCTGTTGTCTGATAAAACACCATGACCAAAAGCAACTCAAGGAAGAAAGTGTTTATTTGGGCTTATGATTCCAGAGAGATGAGAATCTAATATAGTGTAGTTATAGGTGGGTGGGGAACAATAGTAACCAACAGCCCTTGGAACAGAAACAAGAAGCTGAGAGTTTGTATCCTTGAACTGTAAATATGAAGCAGAATAAGCAGGAAGTATTCAAGGCTATTTAGTTTCAAAACTCACACAAAATGTCATAATTTCTCTAGCAGCACCACATCTACTAAACCTCTTCAGGCAGTGTCACCAACTGGGGATGAGGAAGAAACTCCTTTGCCACATTTATCTCAGTGACAGTGGCTCCCTGAAACCTTGAAGAAAGAATTCATGACCACTTCACTCTCGTCCCCTTCATTCCTCTAACACTAGATCCACAAGGATGACACGACCAATTTCTGCTGCCAGCTTTTCATGGTTCCCACTACCTTTGATTCACATTAGCACAGTACTTTCATTCAGTTGCTTTCTAGAAGCAAAATGTGCCTTATGCTCTTTTTCACAAATGGAAAGTTGAGGTGGATAAAACCCAGCTCTGAGGGCATCCTTCCCTTTATTCCAGATCGTGTAGTTTCTTCTTAATGGTGCTAGCCTCTATCTTCAGGATATCTTGGCTGAAATATTGTTTCCTGTTGTTCTTTTCTCATTATACTAAACATTTTATATTTCTCTTTTTCTTTCTGCTCCACCTGCTCTTTTTCACTGTATACTTGCATTAGAGTCAGTAATAACCATGCCACAGATTCAACATTATGCTACCTTGAAATTGTCTCTGCCAAATAAATTAGTTTACCACTTCTAAATTTAGTTTTAGGCAAGTTATTAGAACAACGACTGAAGAGACACATATTATTTGCCCAAATGTTAAAAGAATAACTTTTACTAAGGTATTTTACTGAGTTAAAAGAATAACTTTTACAAAGTTGCAAACATTGTTTCCCTCTGAAACCTCTTGAGCTGGGATGTCAGAGTTTGCATTGTTCTCAGCACTGCTGTCAGCCAGGATCTTACAAAATTAATACATTAAACCTGGAATATATCATCCAACTGTTTTTATAGTCTACAACTCCAAACTCTGCCAAAATCATTAAAAGTAATGTTAATAAAAACAATGAATATAGTCAGATTCTTCACAACAGTATCACATGTATAGTACCATAAGAAATTGGAAATTAATATCTTCTTAATTTCTTTCTAATTTCTGTTATAAAAATCGTGATCAAAAATAACTTCAGGAAGAAAGAATTTATTTTAGTGTATGGTTTCAGAGATATTAGAGCCCATAGTGTCAGTGAGCCATAACAGCCAATAGTAGGCTTGGCAGCAGAAACAAAATATTGAAAACTCACACCTTGAGCTGCAAGTGAGAAGCAGAAAACAAACAAACTAGAAGGGCACTAGGCTTTTTATTCTCAAAATGCATACAAAGTTTTTCAACAAAAACATCTCTACACATTTTCACCCAATGTGTACCACACATAGAAATATCCCAGCCTACAAGGAACATTTTTACTCAAACCATTATGGTAGAATTAACTATCACTTCACTGTTTTGAAAGAGTAATCCATAAATTGCTAATTTGTGTGCAGAATGTGAGTACATGTGGACACACTAAAAACACTGCTTATCTAAACTCGTTGGTCACTGATTTTTGTCACCAATGCCTTTAATCAGTTTTTAATGTAAAAGTTTGGTCTCCAGCAGTCCTTAGAAAATAGGCTTTGTACTCATTGCCATATGACTATTAAAGGAATGAGAAATGGTGAAAAGCCAAAGGTGAAATTTATTCAACGTAGTCACAATGAGAAGAGGTGAGGCTTAATAATGCCAAGTCCACATTGAGATTGTGACTTCCTGCCACCCTGTGTTATTCTATGTTTTGTCAAATATCAGTTTTTCAGATTATGCTTTGCCCTTTACCCGAAGAATTTCTGTTTTATAAGCAGCTTTGACTCAATTTTCAGAATGGAAAATTACTTTGCATCTGGTGAACATATGAGTGGCAATGACTATCTGGCATCACTTATTCAGCACAGATTGATTAGTTACTGTTCTGGAGAGTAAAAACAGTTCTAGCCTATACTTTTACCAGAGATAATTGAGAATTTAGAAGCACATCTGTGTATTAAAATCACATCAGAAAAAAAAACAGACCCGAAAACATACCTGACAAAAAACAAAGCAAAAGGGTCAACCCTCTTTACCTCTGTGCCATAAAGTAGTGCACAGCTTAGATTGTGATGATACCTACCAACTTTTTATATGTCATTTCATGTATTCATTAAGGTGCCATAAAACAACAACAACACACACAAAAAAACTATTGACTATCCCAAGGGCTTTGGCTTAACTGGGTTACAGCTGTTATAGTCTACTTAAACTGTCAACTGCAAATCCTTTTGTTCTTATATAGACCTGTCACCCTTCTGTCTACTACTTCCTCTGGAACTATTGCTACCTTGTTATCTCTGCTGCTAAACTCAATTGCACAGCTTGACTCTGACTTTTGAGACTGTACAACAGTAGCCACAGGACCTTTCCAGAGATCCCTAGATGATTTGTTATCTCACTCTAGAATCCTTTATATTTCCAATATTTTCCCAGTTCTACATTTTCAGGACCTTCACATTTTTCTTGAAATACCTTACCTCTTTAAAGATTTAGAGGATTCCTATAATCTCCACTAAACATAAATTTATTATGTGATTTGTAATGTCTGAACTAAGTTAGTATTAGTAACTAATATTGAAAGAAGTGAACATGTGTTTTCCTATGTCGAGGGAATCAGGAAAAGCAGGGATATCTCAAATATTGCTGCAAAAGGAAACACAGTGATTTGTGAATTGATTTCTAATCAGTGAATTTTAATATTAGAAAGGCATAGGCATATTTGTCTATATTTCTAATAACAAGCTAATAACATTCAAAGTACTAGTATGAATTTTCAGCTTACATAGAGTAAGCATTCATTCAGGGTCCAGAGGTCTGCATAATTCAACACTTCTTCTAATCAAGTCACAGTCCTTTTCATCAGTTACTCTATTCTGGTTCTGCAAGGTGGTATAAGGAAGCACTTATCACTGTCATCTGTTGAGGATATCAATCTAGTTTGGACAAGATGAACAATTTTACCAAGGAATACAGTGTTCATTTTTTGTTGTTGTTGTTTGTTTGTTTTGTAGGTCCTCAATCTTGTAGATAAAGGAATTTCCGAACAGAGCATAGAAGAAAGCTCAAGGACAATTTTATTATAATTTGAGAGAGAAAGAATGTAACAGGTCATGCAGTTATAGTTCTTGGCAGCTGCTGGGAGGAGAAACATATGTAAAAGTTAATGCTATACTTGTTGAGTTAGAGTTTAAGATCAGTGGGAATTCTGTGAGCACGGGGTTATGTGTTTTAGGATTTCGGAGTTGAAGTTTGCACCCTCAATTCCAAAAGCTGTTCTTGGTCATCCATCCTCAATAAGCCACTTAAAGTGAAAAGAATTTGTGCCAAAACAGAGGAAAGAGATTTATTCGGTGTGAGCAAATTGGGAAATAAAGTGTTCATTGAGCATCCTCCTCCTTATGTCTACCAATGATGTCTTGATGTTAGATACAAAATTCAAGATGCCTGTCTGACTATGCAGTCCTGGTCAAGGTCTGATCCACTCATCATAAATCTATTAAGAGCAGTTTTTCTTGTATGTTGTCAGAACCTGTCTTTCTAGGGCATTGCCTCCCCTCTTCCTGGCACTACAAGATCATTATTTTTACTTTCTCACTAAAAGACTCAAGGCAAAGCTACAGTTCCATGGGGTGCATTAATTGCCTGATAGTGAAAGGAAGGGAACAGCGTGTGTGGTAGGGAGGAAGTTCCTACAAGAAGAGTTAGAATGTCAAAGATACCATTATACTCAGGACAAAGATTTCACTCCGTGCCTACAAAAGGAAGAAGGGGGAGGATAAATGAAATGTTATTCTAGAAGGCAAGCAAATTTAGAAGTAAGGACTTCATAAAAGGAAGGTCTTTTTGGATTACAAGAGCTCATATGGCATCCATAGGTCCATTATTGCTTCCATCTTCACAACATGACTTTAGGTATATCAAGTTTCTTAAAATTTCTAGAACAGACATCTTTATTGAAGGATACTTTCCTATCTGGGTGGTCATCATGCTAGTTGGGACTAAGTGTGTGTGTTCGTGTATATGTGTGTGTACGTGCATATGTGTGTAAAGTATGCATTTGTGTGCATGGTGGTTCACAACTAATGTTGGTAGTCTTCTTAGATCCTTAATCCTTTTTATTTATTTTAATTATTTTTATTTTTATTTATTTCAGCTTATTCACTTTGTATCCCTCCTGTAGCTCCTCCCAATTCCCCCTCACTTCCTCTTCCCCACCTGTGTCACTACCCCAGTCCACTGATAAGGGATGTCCTTCTCTCCTTCCCTCTGATCCTAGTCTATCAGGTCTAATCAGGAGTGGCTGCATTATCTTCTTCTGTGGCTTGGTAAGGCTGCTTCCCCCTTGTGGGGAGGTGATCAAAGAGCAGGCCAATTAGCTCCTGTCAGAGACAGTCCCTGTTCCCATTACTATGGAACCCACTTGGACACTGAACTGCCATGGGCTACCTCTGTGCAGGGGTTCCAGGCCATCTCCATGAGTGGTCCTTGGCTGGAATATCAGTTTCAGAAATGACACCTCTGCTCAGACTTTTAGGATCTGTCACTGCCCTTGTGGAGCTCCTGTCCTCTCCAGGTCTTACAGTCTCCCACTTCTTTCATAAGATTCCCTGTACTTTGCCCAAAGTTTGGCTGTGAATCTCAACATCTGCCTTGATACCCTGCAGGGTAGAGCCTTTCAGAGGCCCTCTGTGGTAGGTTCCTGTCCTATTCCCCGTTTTCTCCCTCCTCCGATGTTCATCCTCTTTGCCTTTCTGAATGGGGATTGAGCATCTTAACCAGAGTCCTCCTTCCATATGAGCTTCCTTAGGTGTACAGATTTTAGTATGTTTATCCTATATTATATGTCTAGTATCCACTTATGAGTGAGTATATACCCCGTGTGTAGATTCACAGCAATGACTTATCTCAGAGTCTTGAACCTTAAAAGCGAATAGGATAGGTTAGGAATTTACTCACTCAATGATTAATATATGTCAGCTTACAGAGGGAAGGAGATATCTCAGATTAGAGAGGACAGGCAAAATGACAGCAGTGATAACAGATGATTATGCTCGTTTTAGTTCCTGTGCTGGCTTTAGTGAGCCAAAGAGTTTCTGAGATCCTGTTTCATGGCTTCTGCCTTTAAAATTTGGAGATGTTAATACACACACACACACACACACACACACATACACATGCACACAAAGGATTGGGCAATGAGGAACAGCACAGTTGCTTTGTGGCTTCACAGTATTACCTTCTTAAAGTGTGTAGTAGCACTTACTACCTTTTGGATATAATTTATCTTTCCCTGCATAAAATTTTTTTAAATTTTCACCTGTCTGTTACTTTTTTTTCTGTAAATCACTAGCAGTCTGAATAATGATGCAAGTATTATAATGGGTGAGAAAGGAATGAAGTATTGGAAAAATGTAAAGGATTTTAAAATGAACCCATTATGTAAGAAACAATTAAAGTGTTGTGTCTCTATATTGAAGCAGCCTTGGAAATTGTAACTTAATAATGCACTCTTTCTTTAAGAAGAAGAATTGATAGCTTCTCTGTAACTATGTTATTAAAATGCATCAATATGCTTTAACTGTTTGAAGACTTACTGATTAATTTACTTCATTGTTTAGTGTATGCAGAACTTGATGGTAGAACTGTAAACATACAGACTCTCTTTACAAGAAGTACACTATTTTATCTCATTTTCTTGTGAGATACACTGTTGAGAAACAATAAAGGGTAAACTTGCACAAGTAGAAAAGTCAATTAGGGCAGTGGGCTTCAACCTTCCTAATGCTTGGCCCTTTAAGATCAGTTCTGCAAGTTGTGACATCCCCAACCTTAACATTTTGTTGCTACTTCATAACTGTAGTTTTGCCACTGTGGTGAATAAAGATGTAAACACTGATATGCCACTTCCAAAGGGTTCATAATCCACAGGTTGAGAACCGCTGATTTAGAGACTTTTAAAATAAAACAACATCCCCCTTCCCACTCATGTCTGTTCATGTGGCATTGTACTCTCCTTTGCCATATAGCTTACAGCCACAAGTAATGCTCCATCTTAGGAGAAATATTTGGAATAAGATAACCAGGGGTGGTTTTACAATATTTTCAGATAGTAGATATGAAAACCTAATGTAAGAGTATTTAGAAACATGTCATTCAAACATTTCAGAATATTTAGCAACATATCATTTTAATTGTATTATGGGGCATTTAATTGTATTATGGGGCAGTCAATAATCTCTGCTGGTCTTGACCCAAAAGAAAGTTGGGTCTTCAAAAAGAAAAATGTTCTTCAAAGAGAAAAATTTAGACTGGGCACAGTAAAAAACAAAAACAGAAACAACAAAAAACTCTAGGTAGATAGATAGATAGATAGATAGATAGATAGATAGATAGATAGATAGATAGATCTCTAATAGTTTAGATTTATTTAGAGCAAACAAGGGAGCAAACTAACAATTTATAAAAGCGAATACTGGGCCAGATACCAAAATCCAGGACCCTGGGAGACCTGAACATATATTTCACTTATACTCCTCCCTTATGCTTCTCCTGTTTGGGTTCTTCTAGGAAAGAGGTCTGATTTTTTTTTTTTTTTTGAGAAACCCACTTAATCAAGAATTCAGTCTGATGTGACTAGATGTTGAAGATGCAGGACAATGTATAAAAATTCTTAAATTTGACTGTTAAACAAGAGGAAAAAAAAAGAGCACTCTGTATGCTTCTAGCAGAGGCAAAATTGACACTGTATTAATATGATTTTGCTGATAGAAACTACCCTCATACACTGTGCCTTAATTATACCTTTTGAAGTCTGGCCATAACTAACACTGTTTTTATATTTTGTCTAGCAATCAGCACCTTTATCAATGCACAGTGTTACAGGGATTTGAATATACTAACCAGTGTTCTTTATATCTTGTTACTAAAGGCCTGTTGATAGTTTTTTTTCCTGGTGATGAATGCTTGCCTAACAGTTGGAAATGTAAAACTGTTTCAATGCTGTAATTCAAAACTACTAATTAATATACACAGAATTAAAGCCATTTTCTTTTTTAACTTTTATTAATTACATTTTATTCCCTTGTATTTCCCCCATAAACCCTGCCCTCCTCCCCTCCTAATCCCACCTTTCCTCCTTCTTCTTCACGCATGCTTCTCCCCAAGTCCACTGATAGAGAAGGTCCTCCTCTTCTTCCTTCTGATCCTAGTCTATCAGATCTCATCAGGAGTGGCTGCATTGTCATCTTCTATGGCCTGGTAAGGCTGCTCCCCCCTCAGTGGGAGGTGATCAAAGAGCAGGCCAATCAGTTTATATCAGAGGCAGTCCCTCCTCCCATTACTATGAAACCAGCTTGAACACTGAACTGGCGTGGGCTACATCTGTGCAGGGATTCTAGGTTATCTTCATGCCTGGAACTTGGTTGGAGTATGAGTCTCTGGAAAGACTCCTGTGTTCAAATTTTCTGGTCCTGTTGCTGTTCTTGTAGAGTGCCTGTCCTCTCCAGATCTTACTATTTCCTACTTCTTTCATAAGATTCCATCCATTCTGCCCAACAGTTGGCCATAAATCTCAGCATCTGCTTTGATAGTCTGCAGGGCAAAGCCTTTCAGAAGCCCTCTGTGGCAGGTTCCTAACTTGTTTCCTGTTTTCTTCTTCTTCTGATGTCCATCCTCTTTGCCTTTCGGGATGGGGATTGAGCATTTTAGTCAGATTCCTCCCTCTTGATTAGTTTCTTTAGGTGTACAGATTTTAGTAGGTTTATTCTATATTATATGTCTGTATGAGTGAGTATATACCATGTGTGTCTTTCTGCTTCTGGGATAGCTCACTCAGGATGATCCTTTCCAGTTCCCACCATTTATCTGCAATTTTCATGATTTCCTTGTTTTTCGTTGCTGAGTAATATTCCATTGTGTAGATGTACCACAATTTCTGTATCTATTCTTCAGTTGAAGTGGGGAATAACCTAGAACTCATTGGTACAGGAGACAACTTCCTGAACAGAATACCAACAGCATAGGCTCTAAGAGTAACAATCAATAAATGGGACCTCATGAAACTGAAAAGTTTCTGTAAAGCAAAGGACACCGTCATCAAATCAAAATGAATGCCTACAGATTGGGAAAGAATCTTTACCAACCCTCTATCTGACAGAGGGCTAATATTCAGTATATATAAAGAACTAAAGAAGCTGAAAAGCAACAAGCCATGTAATCCAATGAAAAATGGGGAACAGAGCTAAACAGAGAATTCTCAATAGCGAAATATAGAATGGCAAAGATACACTTAAAGAAATGCTCAACCTCCTTTGCTATCAGGGAAATGCAAATCAAAACGACCCTGAGATTTCACCTCACACCCATCAGAATGGCTAAGATCAAAAACTCAAGTGACAACACATGCTGGAGAGGTTGTGGAGAAAGGGGAACCCTCCTCCACTGCTGGTGGGAATGTAACCTGGTACAACCACTTTGAAAGTCAATCTGGTGCTTTCTCAGACAATTAGAAATAGTGCTTCCTCAAGATCCAGCTATACCACTGCTGGGCATATACCCAAATTTGCTCAAGTACACAATAAGGACATTTGCTCAACCATGTTTGTAGCAGCTTTATTTGTAATAGCCAGAAGCTGGAAACAACCCAGATGCCCTTAAAGATATTTTCTGTGCTCAAGCTATGGTTAAGTTCAGTGGGACTGTCTTCTGATGTTTAATTGGTTAAATTTATTTTAATAATCTTATAGTAAAGTTAGTATTAGATTCTTTTGTGCTTTTATAGTTTTTATTCTATATAACTATCCTTTTATATTAAAGTATAATTCTTATTTCAGGTTCTTGCATTTCTTATACTTTTCAGGGCAACAAGTGTGAGGAAAAAGGCTAGCATAAAAAATACATTAACCATGTTCTTCGGCACAGAAGCATTTTCATGCATGTTAAGCATTAAAAAGCCAGGGGGTATAATTATGACATTCACATTTGTAGTCATAGTCCATTCCTTAACTGTTTTTCAAAACTCTGGGTGCTCTCCTTGCACTGAAGCTCGTGTTAGTACAGAGAAATAGAAGTGCACAAAAAGGATGTGTTAACTGATTACTGTTACTTTTCATAACTTCTAAAAATGTTTGTCTAGTAGACATCTCAAACAGATGTGTTTTATATGTATTTATACACACACCCCTATAGTGGAGAGACACTTGAACCATTATTTCAGGATTGGGACAAGAAAAAAGGCTAGACATTTGAGTTAATGCCCCTAATTGTTTCTTTTCATAGAGAGTTTGAATCTCCAACTAATAAGCTTAAGTTTTAAAGGAACAAAATAGTTTTGAATGCCCATAGTATGAAGTGGTTTCAGTTGTAAGTTCCTTATCACTGGTTGAGCAGAGCTGGGTGATCTGTTCCTGCTCTTCTGGGGTAGAGAGGAATCATGACAACAGTAAGTCAGAAACAGGACTTTCAGATATTCTATAGGGACAGCTCTGCTTTGGGATGAGTTAGAAAGAATTCCGTGGAAAGAGAGTAAATGTCACATTTTCTTAGATTGGAACGTCATTTATTCTTGATGTTATACATATAAACATGTACACGATTCCATGGTATCCATAAACATTAATTTTAGGAGGATATGTTCGTGGATATTTTTCAACAAAAACCAAAATATATTCAAAAATCCCCCTAACTTTTAATACTGAGACACTACCAGAAAGTTCTGTAAACACAGTTATACATTTCACAGTCTTTATCCAAGTATTCGAAACATGGGTTTAAATTGAGTGGTGCTCATGGGACCTAGAGACATGGGTGTTTTAGGAGAACAGTTGGTAGCCTGTTAATTACCAATAGTTTAGAGCAATTCAGACAAACGGAGCTGCTGAGAGGAATCCATAAATTGTCCCCAGTAAATACTAAAACATTGCAAATAAATAGTTTTTACAAATGCTGTTTTCTTTTTTACATGTGTCATAAATATTATGTTTTCACTTGCAAAGTAGTATTCAAACACAGGGTAAGTGGATGCTTCTCTGAGACTTGTTTTTATGTTATAGTCATTTATTTCTTTCCTATTCTGATGTTGTAAATTCTTGGTTTTTCTTACTTAAACACACTTTCGTTTTTAAGAATAAAGCTTAAATCAGTATTCACATGAATAAAAGTTAATTTATTAGAATAATGGATTTAAAACCAAAGCAAATGAAATGCTGCAGTTATAAAAGGATTTTTCCCTTCAGGGTTGAAAATATGAAAATTGAATTAATATTTAACATTTATTTTGCAACCAGTTTGAATATTAATTAATCTAATCTTTAGAAGCTTTTTTTTTTCTGGTGATGGAAATCACATTACAAATCAGTTTGTATCCACCTTCCTACACACTAGAGAATGATGTAAAGTGAATTATGTGTAGACTCAAAGAGGGCAAAGTAATTTTAAAGATGAAATCACCTGTTATCCTGTCTGTGTGTGAACATACACTGGCTCACAGATAATGTTTAGCAGGAAGCCAGGAGTAAAATATAAATGGTAATTTCAATATCAATTTCAAAAGTTCTTGTGCACACACTTGTGAAAATTAAACACAATATAAGAATGAGGTTATGTCTGATTAAAACATCATATCAAATTAATTATATTTGATGAGTGCATTTAAACTAGTTTAATCTTTATTTAAACAGTATTTCTCAGAAAAAGATGCATTGTATGTCACACATTAAGTGAACAGAACGACTAAGAGTGCACTAAAGGTGTCTAGTTTCTTTCATTCTCGTAAAATCAGTGGTGTTTTATACATCTTGCTTACCACCAGATGAACAGTAAAGTTAAATGGGGAAGTTGAGACTTTTTCACCTGGAATAAATAAAAAAGGCAGCATAACACCAAGTCAGAAGAGTCAAACCTCTCACTTTTCCAGGTTAGTAAATTGCTCTTACTAATTACTAAATTGTTGAAGATTAAAATGGCATGACAGAGGTCCTCTGTAGCAGGCTTCTGACTTGTTCTCTCTTTTCTCCTTCTTCTGACATAAATTCTCTCTGCCTTCCTAGATAGGGATTGAACATTTTTTTTAGACCAAAACATCCTAATCAATACAACATGAACTTTATTTGTTTTTATTTTTTTTATTTTTATCAGTTACATTTTATTAATTCTGTATCCGAGCCGTGCCCCGAACCCTCATTCCCTCCCAGTCCCTCCCTCCCTCCCTCATCACCACTGTGCCCCTTTCCAAGT
>REGO01000495.1:798862-831787 GCA_010120015.1 Rhombomys opimus | reverse complement strand
TATTTGTTTGGCTATGTTTGCCTCTTTTTCTTCAAGGCTTTTGTCTATTTCTTCTTTCTTTACCTCCAATTGACTGGCCAACTCTTTGAAAGATTTGTTCATTTCCTCCTTATGAGCCTCAAATAATTGGGCAAGCATGGCTTTAAAATCATTTTCCTGTGCTTCTGCTGAATTGGAGTATCCGTCGATTTTGGGGGTTGCTGGTGAAGTCATGATGTCCTGATTTATGTTGGAATGTTCTTTCGCCTACCCGTGGCCATTGCCTTATCTGAAACCTTCCCTGTTTGTTTTTGGGTTCTGCAGATCAGACTGGTACTGTCTCTCTCTGGCGTCTGGAGAGTTCTTCAGGAAGCTGAGATCTCTCAGCGTGTGCTGAGGATTAGCTGTACATGCAGGTCACTTGGCAGAGATAGTGGAATCTGGCCTCTGCTCTCTGTTTTGGCCCTGCTTCTTAGATGTGCCCCTCCAGTTCTGTGCTGCTGTCACTGCCAGGTTCTGAGGTCTTGCTGTAGCTGGAGATTTCAGGGTGGTCACGTCAGTAGTGATTGGCGTAACCAGGCTCTCTGTTCTCTGGTTTGGCCCTGGTTAGTCATAAACTGGAGGGCTGCTGTGCCCCGCCAGCTCAGTGCTGCCCCGCTGTCAAGTCCCACTGTAACTGGTGACTGGGTCGCTAGACCGGATGCTTTCTGGGAAGTCCTGGGGTCTCTTCACTGTGCTCTCCAAGCTTGGGAGGCCCAGCGCCTGGTGTATCTAGGTTGTATGGTGTTTCTGCCTGGTTTTGGTGAATATATGGCGTATTCTCTGTCACTGTGGGATTGGGCGGGCCGTACCGTCACTGATGGCGATCCTGCGGAGCTAGTATGGCGTCCAGCAGACTCGGGCCCTGGGAGGATGGTGCAGTTGTGGATCTGGGACTCCAGGACACGTACTGCTGATCTTTGCCTGCTGCTAAAGGGCTTGGAGCTCTGCCCCAGTGGCTGTATACCCGAGTCAGTTAGGTCTGCTCTGAGAAAGACCAGTCAGCTGTGCTGCTGTGCCGAGGTGGAGAGAGGTCTGGGGGAGGGGAGTGCCGCGAGATCAAAGGATCGTTTCTCTCCTTCCCCAAACAAGTCCCCGGGTGACCCGAGACCAAAGTTTTCACCTCCTGTGATGTTCCCCGTCGTCTAGAAAGCTCCGCCTTTGTCTTCCTGGGTTAGAGGTCCTTCCATTCACCAACTCAGAAGTTCAGGTATTCCACCACTCAGAAACTGTCGGGATTGAACATTTTAGCAAGAGTCCTCCCTCTTGATTAGTTTCTTTAGGTGTACAGAATTTAGTAGGTTTATCCTATATTATATGTCTATATGAGTGAGTACATACCGTGTGCATCTTTCTGTTTCTGGGATAGCTCACTCAGTGCAGATGCTGAGACTTAAGGGCCACCTTTGGGCAGAGTGCAGGGAATCTTAGGAAAGAAGTGGGAAACAGTAAGATCTAGAGAGGACAGGAACTCCACAAGGAGAGCAAGAGAACCAAAAAATCTGAACATAGGGGTCTTTCCTGAGACTGGTACTCTAACCAAGGACCATGCATGGAAATAACCTAAGACCCTGCACAGATATAGCCCATGGCAGTTCAGTATCCAAGTGGGTTCCATTTTAATAGGAACAGGGACTGTCTTTGACATGAACTGATTGGCCTGCTCTTTAAGTACTTCCCCCTGAGGGGGGAGCAGCATTACCAGGCCATAGAAGAAAACAATGCAGCTACTCCTGATGAGACCTAATTGACTAGGATGAGATGGAAGGAAAAGAAGACCTTCCCTATCAGTGGACTTGGGGAGGGGCATGCATGCAGAGGGTGGAGGAAGGGAGGGAACCACAGGGAGGATACAAAGTGACTAAAGTGTAATTAATAAAGAACTTTTAAAAAAAGATATAGGACCACGGAATTATAAATGCATTTATAAAGCATGATTGCCAAAGTCACTGATGAGTAATGATTTTTTTCTTACTTTATTAAATACCATATGCTATTATAAAAAAAATAAACAATGGCATGACAGAAGATTGGAACTCTTAAATTTTTATTTATTTATTATTTATTACAATTTATTCACTTTGTGTCCCAGATGTAACCCCTCTGTCACCTCCTCCCATTCCTACCCTTTCTCCATTTTTCCCCCTATGTCCCTCCCCTAGTCCACTGATTTTTGAGGTCCTCCTCCCTTACTATCTGACCCTAACTCGAGAAGTTAAACACCAACAAAAGTAATTCAATTAAAAAATGAGGTACAGCTCAACAGATAATTCTCAATAGAAGTATATTGAATGGCAGAGAAACACTCAAAGAAATGCTCAACATCCTTAGTCACCAGGGAAATGCATATCAAAACGACCCTGAGATTCCCACCTTACACCATCAGAATGGCTAAGATAAAAAACTCAAGTTACAACACATGTTGGAGAGCATGTGGAGAAAGGGGAACACTCCTCCTTTGCTGGTGGAAATGTAAACTTGTACAACCACTTTGGAAATCAATCTGGCGCTTTCTCAGACAATCAGGAATAGTGCTAATTCAAGATCCAGCTATACCACTCCTAGACATATATCCAAAAGATGCTCAAGAATACAACATGGACATTTGCTCAACTGTGTTCATAGCACCTCTATTCATTTGTAATAGTCAGAATCTGGAAATATAGATGTCCCTCAGTTTAAGATTGTATACAGAAATTGTGGTACATTTACACAATGGAAGACTGCTCAGCAATTAAAAACAAGGAAATCATGAAATTTGCAAGCAAATGGTAGGAACTAGAAAACATCTTCCTGAGTTAGGTAACCCCAAACCTAATTGTGACTTGTGAGAAAGTCACACCCATATGTGATAAGCATGAGCATATCTTGATCATTGAGATTCTACTTCTATTAACCTCTTTTTTCACTCACAATGCTGCCTTTAATAAACAACTCTGCTTTAAATTGCCTCCTTCTGGAATTGATTTTTGTGGCACAGCTGTGAATCACAGTTTTAAGAATCACTAATAGAAATAGGGAAGAGACCTCTTCAAAAGAGAAAGGGATAGCTTGGGAGTCCTTCTGTGCCAATTAAAACTTAGATGGGTGAAACCCAAAATATCTTATCTCACAATTTTAGAATCCAGAAGTCTAAAATCAAACAATTAAGAGGACCAGGTACCCACTGAAACCTATTGGTAATTCTTTCTTTGGCTCTTTTAGCTTCTAGTGGCTGTGGGCAGTTGTTGAGGTTTCTTTATTTTTCATGGCAAGACCCATTCACCGTCTCTTTGTCTTTACAAGATGCTTTCCCTCTTGACTGTCTCCATATGGAGACAGTCTTATGCAAGCAACAATCCTCTTATGCAAACAATAATCATATAGGCTAATGGCTGATCCCTCATTATATATCTTCCTGGGTATATCCACAATGATCTTACTATTAATGGTTCATATTTGAAATATTAATGGTTAAATTTTCAGAATAACTTCTGATACATAATAAATGGTATCCAGCCCTCAAAGTTCACATTCTCGTCATCTACAAATTAAACCTATCTTATTTTAATGTTTTCAAAAATCTTAACTCATTCCAACTACAACTCCAAATCTTAAATCCATGTAATCTAAATCAGGTATGGTTGAAGTTAAACATATGTTCATCCTCAGGCAAAATTCCTCTCCATCTGTTGATGTTAAAAAAAAAAAAAGAGTTTATCAGCATCAGACAGACATTTATATTCCAAAAAGGAAAAATAAGAATAGAAGAATTATAACACTGGCCCAAACCATACTAGAACAGCCATAAAATCATTTGTGATGGAATCAGTTTCTCCAGGCCTGTAAAAATATCCCTGTCCCTTCAGTCTAGGACAGGAAATTCATAAAGGATATTCTGAAAACCAACTCTCTGCATTGCTAAGTTATCCTTGGGGCTAGTCTTTCTTCATTTTTCCTCAGCTTTGTTCCCTTTAGTCCATATTAGCGACATGCCTCTGATATACTATTCTCAAAATCATTGTCAGCCTCTCTTGCAATTGTCTAGAAACTAAGCCAGGAAGCAAGAGGCCTTCTTCAAAGGCCTTTCCTAGGTAATCACATCAGTACCTCTGTCTTTGGCAGAGTTTCTGACTGGCTCTTAAGTCACTTATCTAATACTTTCTACAGAGTATTGTCTTGAAACAGGTTTTGGAAGTTTCTATGCACAGAGAATTTCCTAAATCAGCTAGTGATAGTTGTTTGTGTGCTTGATTCTGGACCCTGCTTCAGTCGAGCTAATTGTTTATATATTACTATACATAGCAAGAAAAACATGTTCACCAAGGCACATTCACCATTTTTTCTTAGAATCCATGTTCATTTCTTACACGTTTTTTATTCCTATGTAGCAAAGACCACCTTTCTACTAAATATAGCCTGATATGTTTCCTTAAAATTATTTCTGTTATTTTTAAAAGTAATTAATTAATTCATTAATTACAATTTATTCACTTTGTATCCCAGCTGTAGGTCCCACCTCATCTCCTTCCAGTGCCACTCACCCTCCGTCTTCTCGCCCTGTGTCCCTCTCCTAGTCCACTGATAGGGGAAGACCTCCACTCCTTCTGTCTGACCCTAGCCTATCAGGTCTTATCAGGGTGGGCTGTATGTATCATCTTCTTTCATGGCCTGGCAAGGCTGCACCCCCGACAGAGAGGTGATCAAAGAGCCAGCCACTGAGTTGAGTTCATGTCGGAGAGAGTTCCTGATTCCCTTACTAGGGACCCACTTGCAAACTGAGCAGCCTATGGGTTTCATCTGAGCAGAGGGGTTCTAAGTCCTTTTCATGCATGACTCTTGCTTGGAGTATCAGTCTCTGCAGGCACCCTGGGCCCAGGTATTTTGACTCTGTTGGTCTCCTTGTTTAGCTCCTGTCCTCTCCAGGTCTTCCTTTCTCCTCCTTCTTCCATAAGGTTCCCTGCATTCTGCCCAAAGTTTGGCTGTGACTCAGCATCTCTTTCCATACCCTGGTGGGTGGAGTCTTTCTCTGTGGTAGACTCCTGTCCTGTTCCCTGTCTTCTCCTGCTTTCCTTGTCTATCCTGTTTGCCTTCTGTATGAATATTCAGCATCTTTCCTCGGGTCCTCTTTGATGCTTAGCTTCTTTAGGACTGTACATGTCAGTATTATTATCCTATATTGTAAGGCTAATATACACTTATAAGTGAGTCTATACCATGTGTGTCTTTCTGTTTCTGGGTTACCTCACTGATCTTTTCTAGTTCTGACAATTTGCCTGAAATTTCATGATCTTCTTGTTTTTAATTGCTGTGTAGTATTCCATTGTGTAAATGTACCACAATTTTTGTATCCATTCTTCAGTTGAGGGATATCTAGGTTGTTTTCAGATTTGGGCTATTACGAAAAAGCTGCTATGAATATGGTTGAGCAAATGTCTTTGTTGTATGGTTGAGCATCTTTTGGATATATGCCCATGAGTACTACAGCTTTGAGAAAGCACCAGATTGGTTTCCAAAGTGGTTGTACAAGGTTACTTTCCCACAGCAATGGAGGAGGGTTTGTTCTTCTTTCTCCACAACCTCTCCAGCATGTGTCATCTCTTCGTTTTTGATCTTAGCCATTCTGTTGGGTGTGAGGTGGAATCTCAGGGTTGTTTTGATTTGCATTTCCCAGATGACTAAAGACATTGAGCATTTCTTTAATGGTTTTTCTGCCATTAGATAGTCCTCTGTTGAAAATTCCCTGTTTAGTCTGTACCCCATTTTTTAATTGGATTATTTGGTTTGTTGGTGTTTAACTTTTTGAGTTCTTTATGTATTCTGGATATTAGCCCTCTGTCAGATGTAGGGTTGGTGAAGATCCTTTCCCAGTCTATACGTTGTTGTTTTGTTCTGATGACAGTGTCCTTTGCTTTACAGAGCTTTTCTATTTCATGAGGTCCCATTTATTGATTATTGATCTTAAAGCCTGTGCTATTGGTGTTCTGTCAGGAAATTATCTCCTGTGCCAGTGAGGTCAAGTCTATTTCCCACCTTTTTTTCTAAGAAATTTAGTGTGTATGAATTTATGTTAAGGTTTTTGATCCACTTGGACTTTAGTGCAGGGTGATAAGTATGGATCTATTTGCCTTTTTCTACAGTTAGACTAACACCATTTGTTAAAGATTCTTCTTTCCATTGTTTGGTTTTGGCTTCTTTGTCAAAAATTAAGTGTTCGTAGGTGTGTGGGTTTATTTCTGGGTCTTTGATTGGATTCCATTGATCCACCATTCTCTTTCTATGCCAGTACCATGCTGTTTTTAGTACTGTTGCTCTATAGTACAGCCTGAGATCAGGGATGGAGATAACTCCAGATGATCATTTATTGTACAGGATTGTTTCAGCTATTCTGGTTTTTTTGTTTGTTTGTTTGTTTAGTTTTGTTTTGTTTTGGTCCCATATGAAACAGAAAATTGTTCTTTCAAGGTCTGTCAAAAGTTGTGTTGGTATTTTGATGCGAATTGCATTAAATCTGTAGAACGCCATTTTTACTATGTTAGGCATACTGATCCATGAGCACGGGAGATCTTTCCATCTTCTGATATCTTCTTCAATTTATTTCTTCAGAGACATGAAGTTGTTTTTCTTTGTTTTGTTTTGTTTTTTTTTGTTTTGTTTTGTTTTCATACAAGTCTTCCACTTGATTTGTTAGATATACACCAAGGTACTTCATGCTATTTATGGCTATTGTGAAGGATGTATATTTTCTTGTTCCATTTTCTCCCTCCACAGCTTCCTTTTTTCTCTTCAATTCCATGACCTCTTTTTTGTTGTTGTTAATTTCTGTCTGATACACATTAAAAACTATTCTTAATCAAAAGTAGAAGACTATTTAGGACAACCTAGGGGTTTCTCTCATGTTTCTCAAAATTATTCCAACTTCTACTCTGGATCTAATGCTAAACTCAATTCAACATTTTCTTGTATCTGTTACAATTGTACCTAAACTACCACATCTGGTTTTCTGAGAAACCCACACAAAGTACTAAAAAGAAACGGATATATATTGTCCTACATTTCAGGAGTCTATAAACCTCTCAATATATTGTGGGATTATTGGTTATCCTAGTACAATAATTACCTCTAATTTAACTAGAATCTTCCATGATTCCACTGTCAAGTAAGGTTTATATTAGTTATTTTCTTGTCCCTGTGCTAAACACCCTGTGCAAGGCAACTTACAGAAGGAAAAGTTTATTTGGAAGTTCCAGACCATCTGGATGATAATGAGGAACGCTAACAGGAAGCTAAGATTAAATCTCCAAATACAGGTTGAAGAAAGAAGAGTAAACTAGAAGTTGGGTGAAGCTATGGTCTCTCAAAACTCACCAATCAGTGTCACCAACTGAGGATCAAGTGGTCAAATACAAGAGCCAATTGTGAATAACTTTAATGCTAACCACCAAGAGAATTCTCAGTAGTCAATTATAATTTTGATATTACCTTTCTAGGAAACATAACTCAACATGTAACACTTTCTATGCTTATTTATTTATCAAAACTAAATTAAAATATATGCTAAACGACTTCTTTATTTTCTTGAACATTTTCCAGCATAAATATTTATATTTATTACTTAATACCTATAGGGATTTGCCATAGTGACTTTATTCTGTGACTCTCGCATAATTATACAAAGTATGGATATAAATTTATATGTATATATTTATATTTACAGATACATTTATATTTATATTATTTATATTTATATATGTTTATGTTTATATTTGTATTTATATACAGATAAAACTCACCAACAATTCCCTTTATTCTTCTATAGACATATTTATCTATTTTCTGATTATATGTATATTAAACTTTTTTGATTCATTTGTTGCATTTGTTACACAACATGAGATCTGCAAAAATGCTTGAAGGGAAAAGATAGTTTTAATTCAGATATGAACTTGGGGACAGTATATGATCTTCAGCTCAAACAAGATTTTCATCAACTAAGAAAAATTAAGTACTAATACTGAAAATAAACCAGCATGTATCTTTGAACCAAAATGTTCTTATTTCAAACTTTAAGTGAGAACACTACCATTTTTCTTAAAAACAAACAAACAAACAAACAAAGCAAACAAAAAGCAAAACAACCACCTCTCAAAGCAATAAAACAAAATTAAGTCCCAGGAAGATCTAGAGATCATATCTATTTCTCTGTCTATGGATGTAAATATATAGCTTGGAATAACCTCAGAAATTGAGAAATCAAGTTAAGAAAATGAACCAGGTGTGGGAGAGGGTATCAGTAAGTGGATGGGGGGCACACAGATTCTATCTGTTAGAACATTGGAAAAATGGATGGAGGGTTTAAACTAGGAAATAAGAGAAAAGAAAATATATAGGGAGAAACAAGAAGTTACCATAAATAACATCAAGGATATTTAAAATTATGTATAGAAATAGTCTGTATGTTAATTTAAATATGTGTGTATAGTTAACATATATATATTAAGAAATATATGGCATATATATGTAAATAAGGTATATATATATATATATAGGAAAAGTTGTTGACAGTGACTGGGAGAATATCATAGAAATATTTGGGGAGGTTTGAGAAGGGCTATAAATAACATAAAATAAAAAAATCATGTATGAATTCTCAAAAATAATCATTTAATACTCTCAGGCCATTTACATAGCTAATATGATTTTGTAAATTTTAAGCTATAGAACCACGCATAATCAACATAATAAACTATCTGTTTAATGCATGTGAGAAGCTGAGAATCCTTTGTATATGAACACAATCCAGGAGATAAACTGTATTTGCTTTCAATTCATGTACAGTAAAAGTCAAGAATAACTATTTCTTTACCACCATGATATCAGAGAGAGTGAAAGCAAACAAAACTATTCAAGCTCTAAACAATTCAACTTCTGGAAATTTAATTTCCATTAAGTATAATTATAATAAGTATTCTTATTTAACATTCTCTGTAGTCTTCTCTGTCTTGCTGTGATTGCTATTAACAAGTTATAATGTGTTAGTTTTCCTTATGACCGAGCAGACTGATGATCAATTAATGTCCAGAATTATGTTAACTTTTTGAGGTCTAAAATACAATAAACTTTCTAGAATTGAAATGGATCACAGAGAAATAGTTACACTTGGAAATAACTTTATTTTAAAGACAAATTCAGTTTATGACCATAGTGCTTCTGTTTGAAGTTTTTATTAATGCATACTACTTTCCCAGATTCTAGCATCCTGAAAATATTATTTATCAGAGTGAACTTCTCAAAATACCTTGTTTATTTTGTTGATTTTTTTTGATTATGAAGTTTGAAGTTTTGTGTGTGTGTGTGTGTGTGTGTGTGCACGCATGTGTGTGTGCATGCACATATATGTGCTAGTACACTTGCATATGTAGATATGTGCATGTGGAGGCCAATGACAAACTTCAATGATGTTTTTAAGTTGCCTCTTAATTTATACATATTTAAATTGAGTCAATTTTATGAACAAGTAACAAAGGAATACTTACATGTATCATTGCAATAATGAATAAGTGCCAGCATTATATCTTAAAGTTGACCAAACTTAAAGATATTCCTTAGAAAGTGCAGTTTCCTTCTATTGATATTGATAAGCTGTCCCTCTTCCTAAACTAATTTCAGTTTTTGCCCAGCCATACATTGCACCATGTTATAGAAATGTCTGCTTTCAGTGACTTGTACTCTGTGCATGTGGTCAGGCCTACAATTAGTAATTCAGGAATTATTTCTTTCTCTTTTATTTCTGGAAGACCAAAATGATAATGTTATGGTCTATGGGAAACCCAGAAACTTTGCTCAGTTACTGTTTTTTGAATACCTACTTTCTTAGGAAATAACTTCCTAAAACTAAATACTGAATAACTAAAAACTAAGTGACTGAAATACTAAGACTACCTGGTGTTTGTTTGTTTTGTTTGTTTGTTTTATTTTTTACATTAATTACAGTTTATTTACTTTGTATCTAAGCTGTAACACCCTCCATCATTCTCTTCCAATCCCACATTCCCTCCCTCATCTCCTCCCTGCCCCTTTCTAAATCCACTGATAAGTTCTCCTCCCCTTCCATCTGACCCTAGCTTATCAGATCTCATCAGGACTGGCTGCATTGTCCTCTTCTGTGACCTAGCAAGGCTGCTCTTCCCTCAGGGAGAAGGTCAAAGAGCCAGCCCCTGAGTTCATGTCAGAGACAGTCCCTGTTCCCCTTACTAGGGTACTCACTTGGATACTAGCTGCCATGGGCTACATTTGAGCAGGGGTTCTAGGTTATATCCACGTATGGTCCTTGGTTGACTACCTGTTTTAAGTATATTCAGCCACTAGAGGTTCAAATTTTAAGGGATTCCAATAAACACACACACACACACACACACACACACTTTTCCAGATCTTGCCCCCCCCCCCATATGAGTTCCCCAGTTTCTCTGGCTATCCTTGCATGCATGCCAGCTAAACTCCAAGCTTCTTCAGGAACCCACTCTACATATAACCACACTCAGGTTCCTGCAATGCCTTCTCTCATTACTTCACTCTGAACCCAGACTTCCTGTGCTCTACTCCAAAGTCTGTCTCTGTTGGTTTTCCTGAGGTTCCCAATCAAACTGTTCAAAAACATTCCAGATCTTGCCTGGATTCCATGACCATTTCATCAGCCTAGACTGGCGTTCCCTGCTTACACCAAAAAGGAGCTATAAGCTCTAGCCAGGCTACTTATGATTTGTCAACCCACAGGACCACCCCACACTGTATCCAACATTTCCATTCATCCAGATCAAACCAAGATAAATTCATAAAAAAATGACAGCTCATGTGGCAAGGATGTGGAATAAGGAAAATAATCATCATTTGCTGGTAGGACTGCAAACTTATACAGTCACTATGGAAATAAGGGTGGAATTGCCTCAGGAAGCTGGGAATAGATCTACCTCAAGATCCATCCATACCACTCATGAGTATATACCCAAAAAACTCTGTATCCCACTACAGAGACCAGAGTTCAACCATGTTTATAGCCTTTCTTTTCATCATAACTAGAAATTGGAATTGGAAACTGACTGGATGTTCATCAAACCATAAGCAGATTTTAAAAGGTGGAACACTAGCACAATAGAATATTACTCATCTGTTTTTTTTTTAAAGAACCATGAAATTTTTAGTTAAATAGATAGCTAGAAAAAAATACATAGTTAGTGAGGAAGCTCAGAACCAGAAAAGCAAATATGGCCTGTGCTATGTGGATGCTAGCTGTAAAATCTTTGACAAAAAGACCACAATCCTATAACCATAGAAGTTAAGTATAGAGTAAAGGATAATGGGGGGAGGGCTGGATCACACTAGGAAGGGTAAATAGAATAGATAGCTATGGATGACTTGGGAGTGGTATCCTAGAACAGGAGTACAAAATTCCTGGAATGGGAGTATAAAACACTGAGGAGAAGAGAAGAGGGTAGTGAGTGAGAGAATATGTGGAAGAACAGGTAAAACTAATGGCCATTTTAAGGCTCATATGCAAAATCAAAACAGTAGAAGCTTCTTAAATTTATACTTATTTAAAAGTGATTTAAATAGAATTGTCAAATAACAGGGGAGATAAAATCCGAATGGTACACATCTCATCACTGAATAAAGCCTCCAGTTCTGGAAATGAATTTGATATGATCTGGTTTGGGGCATGTAACCCCCTTGGGAACTCCCAGACATCTTAGGCTATTATCAAGGCTATTGGTTGTACTCTAAAAAACTTATGGTAAGCCCCCATTGCAGAAGAAAATATCAAAATAACACACTGAACATGGAGAAGTCAAGTTGATGTCTTCCTAGAGCTTTCTACCCTACTCACTCCTGTTCATCATACTGCCACATAGTCTGCATTCTACCAAGGAAGAAATGTAAACACCAGCTGATTTACAAACCATTTGATCTACAAGGATGACCTGTCTTCAAGATGCTATAGTGCAAGAGTGGCACAAAGCTTATAGGAATAACTAACCTCAAATAGAATATCTCTTTGGATTTAAGGCCCACTGTGTGAGATAAAATCTGTCCCTGACACTACTCAGGTGGTCAAGAACATGACATTAGAAAGCCCATGCATCTAAGGAAAAACCAAATTCTACTGTTCTGCTAAGGTAATGCAACATTAAAATGACCCCTAACAACATTCTGTTCTACTCTAATATGTGGTCTTACCCAACGATTATCAGAGAAACTTTCAGATGCATTAGATGGAAACAAACACAGAGACCCACAGCTGGACAATATACAGAGAGGGAGAGACATTTGAATGCTAATCTAAAATGAGATATCTCTATTAAATCCCACCTTCAGGGCTCAGGGAACCCTGCTGAAGAGGAGGCAGAAAGGTTGTAAGAACTAGAGGGGATGGATGATCTCAAGGAAACAAGGCCTTCTAAACACAGAAGGATGGATGAACTCACAGAGACTATTGCAGAATTCTCAGGAATACCCAAGTCTGAGACAGATGCAGTGCCAGTGCCACGAGGGGAAGTGGGCACAGGCACCCATCTCTAATTTAGAAGCTAGCTCCAACTGACAACTGTTTGCAAATGAAAAGTTAACTTTCTAGCATCTATATTAGCTTTCTCTAGACTAAGACCCCCTGCTCAAATGTAGCCAATAGACAACACAGTCTACACGTGAGTTAGGTAAGGGGAGAGGAGACAGTCTCTGACATGAACTTGGTGGTTGCCTGCTCCTTGATCACTTCTCCCTGGTTAGGCAACCCAGCTAGCCCACAAAGGAAGAGGACCTAGGCAGTCCTGATGGGACCTGATAGACTAGGGTCAGACAGTAGGGGAGGAAGACTTCCCCTATCAGTGGACTAAGGAAGAAGGATAGGGGAAGAAAAGGCAAGGAGGAAAGGTAGGACAGGAAGAAGATGAGCAAGATGGCTACAACTGGGATACAAAGTAAATAAATTGGAAATAATAATAAAAACAAATAACAAAGAAGAGTTAGCTTTCTCTAATGGAGTCTCAGTACGGATATGAACTACTTATAAGGGTAGGTCACATTCCCAAAATCACATGGCCAAACACAAAAACTCAGTGACATTTTTTGAGGTCATTGCTTTGTCAAAGTTTTTTTTAATATAATTTTTTTAATTACTACTATGTTTAGGTATGTGTCTTTTATTCCTGATCTCTCCAAGACCTTAAACATGAATTTGTCAAATGCTTTTTAGGCATCTGAGGAGATGATCATTTGGTTTTCTCCTTCAGTTTGTTTATATGGTAGATTACATTGATAGATTTCTGTTTATTGAGCCACCCCTGCATGCCTGGGATAAAGCCTACTTGGTCATGGTGGATGATACTTTTATGTGTTCTTGGATATGGTTTGCAAGTATTTTATTGAGTATTTTTGTATAAATGTTCATAAGAGAGATAGGTCTGATGTTCTCTATTTTTTGTTGGGTCTTTGGTTTAGGTATCCATGTGACTGTGGCTTCATAGAATGAGTTTGGTAATGTTTCTTCTGTTTCTATTTTGTGAAATAGTTTGAAGACAATTGGAGTTAGCTCTTCTTTAAAGGTCTGGTAGAATTCTCTCCTGAAACCATCTGGCCCTGGGCTTTTTGTGGAAGGGAGACTTTTGATGACTGCTCCTATTTCCTTGGGGCATAAGGACTATTCAATCTATTTACCTGATCTTGATTTGATTTGGGTAAATGGAATCTATCAAGAAAATTGTCCATTTCATTTAGATTTTCAAATTTTGTGGCATATAGGCTTTTGTAGTAAAACCTAATGATTGTTTGACTTTCCTCAGTGTTTGTTATTATGTCCCCCTTTTCATTTCTGATTTTGCTGATTTGAATAGTTTCTCTCTGCCTTTTAGTTACTTTAGCTAAGAGTTTGTCTATCTTGTTGATTTTCTCAAAGAAGCAGCTCTTGTTCTCAGTGAATTTTTAAATTGTTTTCTTTGTTTCTAAGTGATTGATTTCAGCTCTGAGTATGATTATTTCCAATTGTCTACTCCTATTAGGTGTGTCTGCTTCTTCTCCCACCTCCCCCCAGGGCTTTTAGGTGTGCCTTTAAGTTGTTGGTATAAGATGTCTCCAACTTCTTTCTGGAGGCACTTAATGCTATGAACTTTCCTCTAAGCACTGCTTTCATTGTGTCCCATAAGTTTGGGTAAGTTGTGCCTTCATTTTCATTGAATTTTAGGAAGTCTCTAATTTCTTTTTTTCATTTCTTCCCCGACCAAGCTGTCATTGAGTAGAGAGTTGTTTAGTTTTCATGTGTATCTAGGCTTTTTTTTTTTAAGTTCTGTTGTTGTTGAGGTCTAGTTTTAGGCCATGGTGATGTGATGGGATACAAGGGATAATTTTGATCTTCTTGTATCTGTTGAGGCTTGCTTTGTGCCTAAATAATCAATTTTTGAGAAGGTTCCATGAGGTGCTGAAAAGAAGATATACTCTTTTGAGTTTCGGTGAAAAGTTCTGTAGATATTTCTTAGGGCCATTTGATTTAAGACCTCTATATACTCTTTTGAGTTTGGGTGAAAAGTTCTGTAGACATCTATTAAGGCCATTTGATTTAAGACCTCTGTTATTGTCATTATTTCCCTATTTAGCTTCTATCTAGATCCCTTGGTGAGAGTGAAGTGTTGAAGTCTCCCATTCTTAAGATGTTGGGATCAATGTGTGATTTAAGCTTTAATAATGTTTCATTTGCAAATGTAAATACTCTTGTATTTGGGGCATAAATGTTCAGAATTGTGACGTCCTCCTGGAGCTGGGAGCAGCCTTACCAGGACACAGAGGAAGAAAATGTAGCCAGTCTTGATGAGACCTGATAGGCTATGGAAAGGGAGGAGGACCTCCCCTATCTGTAGGCTTGGATTGGGGCATGGGAGGAGGTGAGGGATGGAGGGTAGAGTTGGGAGAAAATGAGCCTACAGATAGAATACAAATTGAATAGACTGTAATTAATATAAAACAATAATTATAAAGAAATTAGTTACCACTATATTTGTTGTTCCAAAGTCAATTGTCAATCTGAAACAACAACAAAAGCCAAAGGCAAGTGAGAATTTTTTTTTTTTTTTTTGGCAAGGACATTGTAAAAAGAGAAAAGAATAAAATCTGACCAAAGGGCAAGAAAAAGGCTTGTTAAGACTTGAGTGGTAAAGGGCCTTGTTTTGTGTTTGCTCATTGACCTTAACCCAAAGAAAAAGTAAATGTCTTCATTTTTTATTAGAAAAGATACACTTATAACTTCTTCAAAATGAGACCCTTTCCCACAGAAACCAGGAAATAGTGTTTTTATTCACTGAGTGTTTTTAAAAGACTAACTCACTGCTCTTGATCCTGGATAAGGACGCATGGGTTGTGAAACTGACAAAAGGAAAAACTTTTTTAAGTAAAAATATCTCAAAAAGGCTAGAACATAATTTACAGTGACAATTTTCTTAAAGTACATGTTTTACGAAAAGTGGTATTAGATGTCAAAACTGAAGATAAAATTTCAATAAGTTTTAGTTAAGTGAAAGGAAATGTAAAGGCCAGTTTGATCACTACCAATATACTAGATACTCTGAATGAAAAGGAATGTAAATGGAAAGAGAAGGGAGAAAGTTCACATATCTTTTGAAGCTTTTACAGAAAAAGTGTGTGAACATGGGATCACAATGCTAGGACCAAACCAGTGACAAGGACCAAAAGTAAAGTTTCACACACCTCACTGTAACTACCAATAGGTGACTTGAAGGTCACTGGGGATATCTTTCTTCGTAATCAGCAACATGTAATGAATTGTAGCTCTGAAACCTTGATTACTATTTAAAACTCTGGAATCTGAGTCACCTCTGTGGCTCTGAGTAGAGACAGGGTGTTCTAAAATTGTGCAAGAGATCATAAGAACAATCTAACGGGAACATTTTGGGTAAGGAAAAATGGCATAACATTCTTCCCTCCCATTTAGTTACTTTAAATAGGTCTGTAAATAGCCTGATCAGAAAAACATACAAGAAAACTGATCACTTCAGAAATTTTGTTAAATCATAAAACTCCAGAGAAAACATAAATAAAATCCTCTTGTGCTGCTTTTTAAACTGTTGGTTTGCCTTGTCTGACTTAGATGTGATAGGTTTTATTTTAGGTTATATTTGACTGGAAAACTTATATTTGACTAAAAAACTGGAAAGCTAAAAGAAAAGAAAAAATACTGTATACCAGGTGATAAGTAAACCAAAGATGTTTATTTTGGAAAGGAAAGCAGTTATTCATGAATTTCAAAGCTATATCATACATAAACTGTAGAAACAACTAGTGTCTATCAACTGATGCATAAAATGTGGTATATCCAGAAATAAACAAAGAAAGAAGGAGAGAAAGAAATATTAAATCCTAAAGGCTCTCATATAATGGTTGGATTATTTACTTAATAAATTAATTTGATGGTATTTTGGGAAGTAGTCAACGGTAAGAAGCGGGGCCTAGTTGCAAGAAGTAGGTCCCTCAGGCATATACTTGAGTCCTATATCTTACAGTGCCCTCCTTCTGAAAGCTTTTTTTCTCTGCTTCCTGAGCATCAATACTCACTGGCTGGCACTATACCCTGCTAAGAAAAGATAGACTGATACCTTTGAAACAATGAGTCAAAATAAATTTTCCTCCACTTATGTTAATAATTTCAAGTGTGTCTATCATGATTCAAATGTTTAATAACATATAAAGTACCACAATAAAAAGTATAACAATTCACAGTAATTAAATCAGTAGAGGTATTGTCAAAATGTGGAATCAAAATGTTTAATGAAATACTTCATTAGGTGAAAGCAAAGAATTAATTGTGCTACAGAGTTTTAGACAAAGAAAACTGGAAAATGATGATGACACTTAGTTAAATCTTTTAGAAGACCAAGATTTTGAACCAATGAAGCTTGAAATGATTTCCCCAAAAAAAGTTGGCTGTGGGGTTTGATGGGGCATGTTTAGAATGAATATAAAATTGTAAAAGCGTTCACAATGTGGATGTATTTGTGCTGAACACTGATTTGAAATAACCAAAACAATAGCACAGATGGCCATGTTTTTGTACTTGAATAATAGAAAATTAGTAATAAAATTAGTAATGAACCCAGACTGGATATGAACTGACAGGATAGAAAAATAAGATATTCTATTATTCTAGATAGCAAATAAAATAGACATGGCTGCAGTTTCAAAGCCTAACTGATGATTCTTTGGAATGTGATATCAAAAGTGACAAAACACTTGACAAAATGAGGGGTTTTGCATATTTTGTTAGCAGCAATAACAGTAAAGTAAGATGGATGAAAACATGGGCTTGGATTTGAGATTAAGAGTCTTATTTGAGGGAATATGAGCTAAAAGTGGATTATAACGTGAATAATCTTTACCACTATGAGAACAGCATAATGTTTAGTTTCTTTCTGTGTGTTGTATGTGTGTTTGATGTATATTTTTTGGCTTTTTAAACATTTTATTTATTTTTATATTAATTACAGTTTATTCACTTTGTTTCCCAGCTGTAGCTCCCTCCCTCCTTCCCTTCCAATCCCTCCCTCTCTTTCCCTCTCATCTCCTCCCATGCCCCTCTCTAAATCCACTGATAAGAGCAGTCCTCCTCCCCTTCTGTCTGACCTTAGCCTATCAGGTCTCATCAGGATTGGCTGCATTGTCTTCCTATGTGGCCTGGTAAGGCTGCTTCTCTTTAGGAGGAGGTGATTAGAGAGCCAGCTACTGAGCTCACATCAAACACAGTCCTTGGTCCCCTTACTAAGGAAGCCATTTGGATACTCAGTTACCAAGGGCTACCTCTGTGCAGGGGTTCTAGGTTATCTCCATGTATGGTCCTTGGTTGAACTATCAGTCTCAGAAAAGGTGTATATTGTTATATATGTGCTCATGTGTGCACAGATGCACCCACCCATATGTTCTTAGAGCCAGGAGAAAACACAGTGTCCTTTTTTAAAAATCATACTCTGTCTTATTTGTTTCAAATAAAGGTCTCTTGAAATTCTAAATAGGCTGGCAAACAAAATAATCACATTGATTCCCTTTCCTTCATACTTAACTATGCAGTTATAGGTGAATGCACTTATTCAGTGTGTGTGTCTGTGTGTATGAGTGAGTGAGAGAGAGAGAGAGAGGTTTCCTGGATCTTCTGTGGCAACAGTAAGTGCTTTAACTTACCAAGCCAGCTCCCTTATCCCATAAATGATATCTCCTAAGTAATTTTTCTTCTAATATTGCTGGATATATTACTTGACTTAAAGAGATGAAAATGAGCTATCCAGAGAAATCTTGAAACTTACTAGGCAAACAGTAGAGTAGAGGAAGAAAGTCATGTATTTAGACACTTTTTTAGGATGAAATGGTCAATTTCTATATTTGGGATGCACATAAGTGTGCTCTGCAGTGTTAGCTGGGTCTTCTAGAGTTGCTCTATTTTTCTTCAAGAAAAGGTAAGGAAACTCATTTACTATGAGTTATGATGGTTTGAAGATAAGGAATAAGATGAGAAATACAAAGGAAAGGATTTGATGAAAATGTAACCAGCCTTTCTGTGCTGCACTAATGAATAATCTTGCATATGTGCATTTATCAAACAAATATTTATTGTGCTTTTTCTATTTTCTAAATATTCCCCAGGCACTTATGATGTGAGAACAAACAAAACAGCCTGTGTATTAGAGCTTAGGTTGGTTATTATAAATTTTAATTGAAAACAACTATGGTTTATTAGCTGTGTTCCTTTGGGCAGATTTCTTCATGAAGTAGAAGAAAAAAGTAATTAATGAGAATTGAGGTTTTCCTTGACAGTGATTTGAAATGAGGAAAACAAGAATAAGTGATTTTAATTAGGCGATAGAGAGCTTTAACTTGTATGAAAGAAAGCAAGGCATTAGAGTCACAGTGGACAGTAACCAGTAGTTCAATGTATGAATCCTGTTGGATGTCAAAGATTATTTAAGATAAGATGAGAACTTAGGAAACCAAGACTTAAGTAAAGAAATTAGAAAAACAAGGCTCTGGGAATGGGAGATGCTTCAATTTCAGATTATTATTTGATACAATACAAAATATGTTTATTATTGATTCTTTTATAGGTTACAACAAATAAATAAATAAAATTCTTTAACATGGGGCCTGTTATTTTACATTTCAAAAGTTTTCCCCAAATGATTCAAAATCAAACTGAAACTAGCATATGACTATGGGAATTAAGGGATTAATTATGATAAAAATTAAATAATTGGAGACCTGTGAAACCTGGCATGAATATACATTTATAGAGATATATATGTAAACTTTGTATATATGTGCATACATGTATATTTATATATATGTAAAATTTGTAAAAGCATAAACAAAGGCATTAGATTCACAATGGACAGTGATCAGTCAAATAAATAAACAAACACACACATATATGTGTGTACATATGTGTATATACACATGCACATGCACACAGACACACACACACGCACACACACACACATATGCCAAGAATTTGAAAGACCGAGGTTTAGCATAGAGAGAGTTTTACACAGCATCAAGGGGACCCAATAAATATGAAGATGGAAGAAAGACCTTATTATAGATACCCAGAGAATATGTAGCTGACCATATGATTCAAAGTAGAGTCATTTTGCTTCTGTGTTTATATATTTATTTTAGTTTTTGAAATTATAATAAATTAAATTATCTTTCTCTTACCTATCCTTTATCTAAGACTTTGTATCTCCCTTTGTTCATTCAAATTCTTTTCCTTACTTGTTATATCCACCCATAAGTGTGTGTATATATATATTTATATATGTGTAAAATTTGAAAGAGCATAAGCAAAGGCAGTAAATTTAGAATGGACAGTGATCCATTGTGTATACACATGCACACATACACATATATTTGTGTGTCTGTATATACATATACACATATGTGTGTGTGAATTTTATATGAATGTATATAAACAAACTAAAATAAAAAAAAACATGATCATCTCCTTAGATATCGGAAAAAACATTTGACAAAATCCAACACTCTTTCATGTTTAAAGTTTAGGAGAGATCAGGAATATAAGTCACATATCTAAACATAGTAAAGGCAATATACAGCAAGCCTATCTATAGCTAACCTTAACAGAGAGAAACTTAAATCAATCCCACTTATTTGTACTCATAGTAATCATTATTCTTATTTTTATTCTTTATTATTCTCATTATTCTTATTTTTACTCTGGGGAGGGGAGGAAACAGATATAACATGTGAGTTTAGCCCATGTATGAGGTTTTGTAACTAAAATGCTTTCTAGAATGCCATAGTTACAGACACCATGATAAAGTATAAAGGAAAGATACTGCCTACCTTAAGGATGCACACTTACACATTCAGTCAGTGGAAAGAAGTGCCCACACTACCCTGCACAGGTAACAAAGCACTGAATGCTTGGTACTCATTTAATCTAGGTGGAAGGTTCTGGGGTATGTTTACAAAGAAGGTGGATAAAGAGATTCAGAAAGGTTGAGGCTGAGGAAGGCTGTAAGATTTCTCAGTGATGGAGCAAGCACCTGGGCCTGCACTTCCCTGCCTATAGAGAAACATCCTTTTGTTGTGGTGAGCTGCCTTCAAATTATCTAAAAATAGTGGGTGGCAAAATTTTCCTTCTAAAGTTAAGAAAATTTTCATAGCAAAAGAGGACAATCCAAATGCTGACCCACATTAGTAACATTTTTATTAATATAGGAACTGCAAAAGTGCTAAACATTAGCTGTTATTTACTACTTAATCTAAAATACACTTGAGAGTGAAACTGCTTTTTATGAGTTTGCCAAGACATTTCAAAAGGTACTTCCATATGAATTATATGAATTAATCATGATATTAGTTATGAGATACTCAAGTAAGCCATCTTTATTCTGAGTGAAATTAAAAATACTGCAAAATCTGATACTTTTTGAGCACTGATGTTGGGAGCCACTGGTCTCCTAGCTTGCTTTGATATTTAGATCTCAGTGGAAAGACTGCTTTCATCCTTGCCTTCACTGGGGTCAGTGTAAGTCACCAAGTCTATTTCCTTTTGTTTGAGACAGCAGGTGGGATGTCTTGTCAAAGCCACACCTTTTGCTTGATTTCCTTGTGAATTCATTCACTGTGCTGAAGTGCTTTTGCTCTGGTTTAAAAGGAGTCTGGAATAAAACAAGGTGTCTAGTTTCCACTAGAGCCTCTTGGAAAAGTCCCATGTATTTTGTTGATGGTTTATTAATTTCAATTCTCACCCTTGAATCAAGAACCGTTCGACTCTGATGGCGGGATCTGGCATACTGATCTGGCACAACAAATGGGTATTCAACAGTAGGAAACTTTAAACTCTAAAAATTATTTTGAAATGTTGTATGACACTTTTTTACAAATTGGAAAGGAATTTAAGAAGATAATGTGAATTTCATGTTTTGATATCTCAACTTCAAGATGGCTCGTTATGTGTATTCAAACATTAGCCACTACCCATGAATTATTTTAGCTTTCTGCTCTCTAACATTTTGAATAAAGACTTCTCAACTCATTTGTGAAAATGTAATTATTTATTTAGTATCTAGTGAAAGACTAGTATTTTGGTAGATAAGAATAAGTACAGATGAAGTAATACTCAGGAAAGGAAGATCAGAAAGTTCAATAACAATTTGCTAGTGGTTACAGGACAAAGAACTTGTCCTGAACTATTAGAACTATATGCTGATATATATAATAAAGTTACTTATGTTAAGATATAAGATATGGCTTATAGCCACATTGTGTGAATGTTTTAAATATGTATTATTATATGTGAAAATTAAAGATTCCCATATTATTAAAAAACTTAAATAGTGTAATTGATAGGATTATGCAAAAGAGTTACACGGCAGATTCACAAATCACGCCACGCAACTGGTTCTATGTTAGAGGTTTATCAGGGGAAGGCGAAAGGGTTGCAGAGGTGTTCTCTGGACAGGGTGAAAGAATCAGACTAACTTTGTAACCTATGTTTCTTTTAACTGCTTTATAACTTATATTTTCAAGTTTTAGTCTCATGTTAATTAAAGCCTCTTAGTGCTTCTCCAGAGAACAGAAGAATGTAAAAGTTTCTGACATTAGCCATCTGTGAGGGCAGAGATAAGGAAGAGAACAAGCAGAGATAAGGAAGAGAACAAGCAAAGATCTCTACTAGGTGGAGAGAAAATCACTGGCAGGCACCTGTGAGATAAACTTTGTTTGGAAACTGGGCCAAATGGCCCCAACCCTTCTGAATAGCTCCTGACCTTTGACCAAAAGCCTGCAGCCCTCACTCCTCAGAACAGGCACAGGATGAGTTAATCACTTGCCCACCTATAACTTCGGATATATCCCATTAGGCAGGAAATTCCAAACTGACTTGAAGATCAGATATTTCCCAGATATTTATGACAGGGCTGACCGGACCTAAGGGTGCCCAGAACCAACCAATTATTTTAAAAGTTAAATACCTCATCCAATCCTGAATTGCCAAGACTGCAACCCCTGAAAATTCCTGTGCCTTATCCTTTAAAATCCCAAAGCCTTTGTCTCCCAGTGCCACTCTTTGCTGACCAGCAGGGGTGACCCCATCGTGTGATGGTTAAAATAAACCTCTTGCATTTGCATAGATATATCGTGGTCTCCGGGGGTTTTCTTCAGTTGCCTCCCAGGTAGTTGGGCACTTGCTAAGCCTGACAGGCTCAGGCCAGGCCTAACAGGGCAGGAGATAAAGAAAGAGAGGAGGGGCTTCAAGTTCTCTTACAATGCTACCCAGAGCATGCGCAGGTAGTTTCAGATGGTCTGGTGGTCTGGCAGTCTGGAGGTGACTTCACAGATGCCAGATAACCAGTTTCTTAGGTCCCTTGGGGATGGCCCTAGAGAGGCCTGCTTACTGATCCCAACATTCCTCCCTTTTTATTTTGTTAAAAAGTGAGGAGCTAAGAAGAGGTGATGGTGGTGGAGGGCAAAGGGACAACTTGCATTCTCAGAGTATAGTTGGTCCCCACCATCAGAGTTGATTGGAGGGTCATTGTCATCTGGTTCTGTGGACAGAGGTTGATAATCCTGTAAGAATAGCTGATTAATGGTTTGGTTAGAGAATTTTTGTATTTGTTATTGGCGGAATGTAGAGAGGAAGTTAATTAAGCAGGGTGCAAAAAGCAAAAGCAGAAAGACAGCAGGTGTGAGGAAGGGCAGAAACCATTTCCATATGGGGTTCTCGAAAGCCCAGGAGCTAGAGGCCTCAAGCTGTTCCCTTTGTTTGTGTAAATCTGTCTGGAGTTGTTGGATTTTGTCTTTTACTATACCCGACTGGTTGACATAAAAACAGCATTTCTCCTGGAGGAAGATGCAAAGGCCACCTTCTTTAGCTGTGAGGAGATCCAACCCATGTCGGTTTTGAAGTACTATGCTACCAGTGAGTCAGTCTGTCCTTGGAGGGTTAGTATTGTCTGAGCCACTTGCTGAAGGTCCTTGATGGACTGGGAAGAAAGCTGATAATACAAAAGTTAATGAAGTAGCTATTCCTGCTGTCCCAGTGCTGACAGCTGCTGTGATTCCTGCAACAGCCAGAAGGGGCAGGATTTGAATTGTCCTCTTAGCCTGCTAGGCAGCTATTGAGTCCACGACCGAGATTGGTAGGGGCTCTCTTTCATTTATCATCCCCAGCTCAGGGAAGAGGTGTACCAGCATGCAAACTGCTGACCAACCAGCAGGCAGACGATGGTAGACCTGAGTGCCACAAAGAATCAAGGTATCATTAGCAGTAGGGCATTGGGCTTGAGATGAGGTTTCAAGGATTATAGTTTTATTACATTCTAAGAAACGTAGCATTCCTACAGAGTGTGTCCCGGATATCTTAAAACAGCTTGCCACGCCAAAGAGGGTGATATGAAAAAGGTAGGGGGTTGTGGCAACATCAGAGTCAGGGTAGTTAGTGAATGCTGAAGTAAGGTTACTTCACGGAGTCACTGGAGAAGCTGTCAGCGATAGCTCTGAGTTGGTCCCAGGTGGTACACACAGCAGGTAAGCTTTAAAATGGCCCAGTTGGGTCACATTAAGGAGCTTGTTGGCCGAGGTCGGAGTCTGAAGTAGGAGATGAAATGACAGGTTTGTGTTATTTAGAAGAGGGAATGTTAGAGAGGTAATGACCTTAGAGTAGTGTTTAATTACCTTCTCTACTTCTCCCATCCCCAGGGATTGGGAAACTGGGGTATATTTTCTCTGGATATGGATAGTACTTATTGGTAAATCAGGTGTATAGTGGCTGTAGAATCTTCCAACAATGCCTGCTTCCCATCTGGGATCCCAAGGGTCTTGGATGGATAAGTAGTGAGTATTTTTGTACAGGTGAAGGAGCTTCTTCTGTGCTGGTACGTCAATTTGGAAAGACATATATGGGCAGCTGCCATATCTGTCCTGCCATTTTTTTTTGCAATAATCCTTTGATAAAAGAGGAAGCCAACAAAAATTCTATCAAATAAGAGAAGAGGGATAGATGTGGGGGTGATGGCTATTTCAATTAGCTCCTGGCAGCCTCCCATAGAACAATTTCCAGACCCTATTTGAGAGACTGTTTATTACCAATGATGGTTTATTGAACCTCGAGTCTCCATATTTAGGGATTACCTTGGACAGAAATAGACAAGAGAGAGAGGAGGAAAAATGCATATCCAATCAAGTAGGGTTGAACACAGCTCCTATACTGAGGCCTCATTTCTCTGGAACTGGAGACAAGGTGGTTGATCTTGATGTCTTCTGGAGCTTGAAGGAGCAGGGTTCTGTTGGAATTGATATGTAGAAGGGGACATTATCTTGAGGAGAAATAAAAGGTTTGAGGTGGGATAGGTGAATCTATTGAAGCCCTCAAGCTTAGCAGCTGTGGGGATCATAAAATCACCTTGAAAGGTCCCTGCCATTTAGGAGAAAGAGATGGGAAACTTTGGTTTGGAGGGGAGAGAAGGACCTGGTCCCCGATGTTAATAGGAAATGGACGGGGGTTAGTGTATGGCCGTGGTAAACAGTGGTCAGTAAAGAGCCATAGAAAAGAACGGAGATGACAGAGTAAAGCAGTAAGTAGGTGGTCAGGAAGAGTCAAGGATTGAGCTGAAAGACCAGAAGTTAGGACCAGTCTCCCATACATGAGCTCAAAGGACGAGATAGAGGTTTTCGGAGGAGAGCCCATAGCCTAAAAAGGGCCAGGGGAAGGAGTTTTACCCAATCGAGGTGAAGCTCTTGTGATAGTTTAACAAGAACATTTTTTAAGGATCATTTAGTTCGTTCTATCTTTCCTGAGGACTGGGGATGGTATGGGATATGAAAATACCAAGGAATATTAAGAGCTTTAGATAAGGTCTGGGAAACCTAAGAAGTGAACTCAGGACCATTGTCTGACTGAAGGGAGGTAGGGATTCCAAAAGGTAGGATAATCTCACAGAGAAGGAGATCAGAAACTGTCTGAGATCTTTTGTTAGTAGTGGGAAAAACATTCACCCATCCCGAGAATGTGTCCATCAAGACCAAGAGGTACTGGACACATTTGACTGCTGGCATGTGGGTAAAATCAAGTTGCCAGTCAGTCCCGGGGAGAGAGCCTCTAGCCTGGTGGGTAGGGAAAGGGGGGAGGCTACAATATCCTGAGTTAAGATCTGAGGTCTGGCAAATCTTACAAGAAGCAGGAATAGTCTTTAGGAAACACAAGTCCTCAGGGGTAGGCTGCAGGTGAGTCTTGACAAAGTTAGACAAGGCTTGACTGTTAAGATGAAAGAGCTGGTATAGATAGGACAGAATCTGACAAGTGTCAGGAGATGACAGGGGAGATTTGGCTTGTAGTGTAATAATGTCCTGTGGGACAAGTCTAGGCCTTTAAGGACTGCAGTCTTAGCTGCCTCGTCAGCCCTATTATTTCCAGTGGACTATTCCCATGGCTGTGGGAAGGTGGGAGGCTCCTAGCATGGCCATAATTTGGCCTGCATTGGTTACAGATCCTCCCTTAGCTGTAAGTAACCCACGCTCTCTCCAGATGGCAGACAGAAGAATATGAAAGACATATTTAGAGTCTATGTAGATGTTAAAGGATTGTCCCTGGGCCAACTGGAAGGCACCGGTAAGAGCTATTACTTCAGCCTGTTGATTAGTGGTGTTGGCAGGGAGGGCTTGTGCCTCAACCATCTCAATATCCAACACTATGGCATAGCCCGGTTTTTGAGCTCCCTCGTGTACAAAGGAGCTGCCATCTGTATACCAGGTATAGACAGCCTGAGGTAAGGTGCCCTCCTGTATGTGTGAGGAGTGGGGCAATAGTTCCTCTAATGTTTCAGTGCAAGAATGAGATGGGGAGTAGTAAGAGTTAGGTCTAGGAAGAAGGACTGAAATATTAAGAGGTGGGCATGGTTGGAAAGTAAGGGTAGAGTCTTCTATTAGCGCCACCTGGAGGGAAAGGACCCTGGAAGGACATAAAGTTTGTAAGCCTTTATATGTTAAAAGGTGGGACAGATTGTGAGAAGAGAAGACAGTAATAGGTGACCCAAAAGTTACTTTTTTGGACTCTCGAATAAGAAGCTCTGCAGCTGCTAGGGCAAGAATGCAGCGTGCCCATACCTGGATTGTCAGGTCTAATTTTTTGATACTTATGTTACAGTTGCAAAGGAGGGTCCCAATTGGTGGCCCAGGACTCCAAAGGAATATCCCTCTTTTTCTGTTACGTAGAGGGAGAAGGAACGAGTTAGGTTTGGAAGATGTCTGGCTGGTGCCCCAAGAAGAGCCTGTTGGAGTCTCTGAAAGGGCTTGGTAATGGGCTTAAGTACGGGTTCATGCAAAGGGCCTAAGGCTGCCTCATATAAGGGGTGGGCAAGAAGGAAAAAGGAAGGGACCCAGGACTTTAAGAAACCAGCCATTCCCAGAAACAATAAAATTTATTCTTTATTACAAGGAACTGCCAGAGACGTATTAGGTCTTTTCTATCAAGGGTGATGCCCTTGTGAGTTAAGGTTATTGTTAGTCCCAGGTAAGTGACCTCAGAGGTGGACAATTAGATCTTGGAGGGTAAGACCCGATAGCCCCTGCTGGATAGGAAATTTAGAAGAGCAGAAGTGTTAGTTTGGCTAACTTGTAAGGATGGGCAGCAGAGGAGAAGGTCATCTACATACTGTATAAGTTTAGATTTAGGGAGAGACAAGGAGAGTAGATCAGAGGCTAGGGCTTGGCCAAAAAGGTGTGGGCTGTCCCGGAATCCCTGGGGCAGAACAGTCCAGGTAAGCTGAGTAGAAACAAGGGTGTCAGGGTCAGTCCAAATGAAGGCAAAGATATTTTGTGACTGGGTGTCTAAAGAAATAGAGAAAAATGCATCCTTGAGGTCAAGAACTGAGAAATGGGAAGTGTCTGAGGGGATAGTGGAGAGGAGAGCATAGGGGTTAGCTACCACAGGGTGGAGGGGGACAACTGCAGAATTGAGAAGATGGAGGTCTTCAACCAGGTCATAGGCTCCACTGGGCTTTTTAACCACAAGTATAGGGTGTTAAAGGAGAGGAAGTGAGGTGAAGGAGGTTTTTTTGTTGTTGTTTTTTTTAGAAGATTGGCGATAATAGGTTTAAGTCCCCTGAGGCTCTTGAGAGGAAGTGGATATTGAGCTTGGGCAATATACTCTGTGGGATCCTGTAGCTGAATGACTACAGGGGAATGGTGCCTAGCCACAGAGGGGTTTTGGACATCCCAGACTTGGGGGTCCACATGAGAGGCTGGTAAAGGAAGTGATGTGTCACAACTGGTATGTAGGGTAGGAAGGAGAAGGAGGAGAGAGGACACTGGAGAGCTTGGGGTCAGGTGAATGGGGAGAGTAAAGAGATAGAGGCTTCCACGTTGGCTAAAAAGTACCTTCCCATTAAGGAAAATGGACAGGCTGGCATTACTGAAAAGGAATGAGTGAAGGGAACACCCCTGAAAATACAATTAAGTGGTGGAGTCCACCAAGGCTGGCAAAGTTGTACCCCTACCCTGACAATAGAGAAACTACAAGGAGAGGATGGTCCCCAGTACTCTGTTAGGACTGAGTAAGTGACTCCGGTGTCCACAAAGAAGGAGATGACCCACACTGATACCATGATAATTATCCGTGGCTCTTTGCAGTAAAGGGAACCCAGGAACCTTCAGTCATCCATAGCCAGGCCTAGGATATCGGCCGGAGGGCGATCTTGGGAGGGATGTCCCCATATCATGAGAGAAAAGGTGGCAGTCAACACCCCATTTTCCCTCTTGGTGGCATTTTGGATATGGCCCCGGTGGATTGCTGGGGTTAGGACAAACCGGGGCTCAGTGACCTATTTCACCACATTTGAAACAGGGACCTGGCAGTCCTTGTGCCTTAGGAGGCAAGGGAACCTGGGTAGTGGCTGAGGCCAGTCGAATGGCCTTGGCCAGCATTTGGTATTTTTCCAAGTCCACTGACAGGGGAGGATCTCCTCCGTTTTCATCTGACCCTACCTTATCAGGTATCCACAAGACTGGCTGCAAAGTCCTCCTCTGTGCCCTAGCAGTGCTGCTCCACCCTCACGGGGAGGGAGGAGAAGTCAAAGAGCCAGCCACTGAGTTCATGTCAGAAATAGTCACCTTACTAAGGTACCCACTTGGATACTGAGCTACCATGGGCTACATCTGAGCAGAGGTTCTAGGTTATATCCATACATGGTCCTTGGTTGGAGATACAGTCTCACAAAAGAACCCTGTGCCCAGATATATTTGGTGCTTGTGGAGCTCCTGTCCTCTCCAGGTCATACTGTTAATTGGCCAATTTGAACCATTATCTAAAAAATAAGTAGGCCAAGTTTTATTTCAGAGGCATATAAGCTTAGAGGCCTTTAACTCAGGCTCCATGTGTAATGTTTTAAAATTCTCTAGAAGAAATCCCAGTGGGGATGCTGGAAGAATGGATGTCTGGGCCTTTCCTATTGGGAGGATAGAAGTCAGTGATCTTCCAGAGGCATCCCAAAGGCAAGGTATGACCCAGTAGATATGGTCCTACCTGATCCAGTAACTCATCAGCTTTTGGCCAGAGGCCAGGAGCACAGCTGCCCTAGGAGGCACAGTTCATCTAGGGCTAGGATTTTTGTACGCAAGCATGGCACGTGGGGGAGGGGTGAGGGAGAAGGAGGGACTGTGCACATAGGGGAAAAAAATCTCTCCCAAGGGAAAGGGAAGCCCTAAATGGAAGTCAGCAAGATGGATCAACAGTAGCCAGTAAAGACCATGGTTAGGGGATCCTCTGCCTAAAAGGGTAGTGGAAAGTTGCTGGACTCTGACGGTCAATCTTCCCTTACCCAGAGAAATGTTTATATGCCGACCAATGTGGGGAACTCACCAATCCAGCCGGTATTGAATGCAACAGATAGCAATCTTTGCTGGAAAGTGGCTTGGCAGTGTGGTGTGGCTGCTGGAGGCACCTATTCCTGGCCCAGTGCACCAGTGATAGGATAACAAAAGACTGTTTCTCCAGCCAAGGACCATGTATGGATATAACTTAGAACCCCTGCTCAGATGTAGCCCATGGTAGCTTAGTATCCAAGTGGGTACCCTAGTAAGAGGAACAAGGACTATTTCTAACATGAACTCAATGGTTACCTCCTTCCCACCCCCAAGGGAGAAGCAGCCTTGCTAGGCCACAGAGGAGGACATTGCAGTCAGGCCTGGAGATACCTGATAACCTAGTGTCAGATGGAAGGGGAGGAGGTCCTCCCCTATCAGTGGACTTGGAAAGGGGCAGGGAGGAGATGTGGGAGGAAGGGTAGGATTGGGAGGGAATGAGGAAGGGGGCTAAGGCTGGGATACAGTGTAAGTAACCTGTGATTAATATTAAAAAATATAAAAATTATAAAAAATGAAGAGTTACACCGCCTGTTCACAAATCACGCTAAGCGACTGGTTCCACATGGAAGGTTTATTAGGCGAAGGGGAAGGGGCTGCAGAGACAGTCTCTGTACAGGGCAGGGGAGAAAGAGAGAGAGAAAGGACTTCAAGTTCTCTTATAAGGTGACCCAGAGCATGAGCAGGTAGTTTCAGGTGCTCTGCAGGTGGTCTGTTGCCTGCAGGTGGCCTCACATAAGCCAGATAACCAGTGCATCGAGTCCCTTGGGGCTGGCTGTAAAGATGCCTGCTTACTGAGCCCAACGATAATATAATAATAGACAAAACTGATAAATTTTAATTATATCAGTTTTATATTCCAAGGAATATATTTAAAATATGCCTTTATATGATCTACATTATTGGAAACAGATAAGACACAGAGGCTCCTTATAGTGTAATAAAATTCCTATGGGTAGCAATTGTGCTGTATCATTATAACTTTTATCTTTTAACCTATACAGGAAGGGTAATGATATACAAATATGCTTATGTTCATTTTTCAATTTGAAAATCAGGTAGGAAATCTGCCTACATTTCTTCTCTCTCTTATCTTTGTGAAAACTCTCAAGGCACGAGCAAGTTGCATGGTGCTGTATCCCACAACTGACCATTTCTTTTGTCAACAAAATATGCCCAATTACCCACAAAGTTGATCTCCCATTTCTGCTAAATAGGATAGTATTCTCAGTTGGATACAAACATTCTGTTTGCTTTAGCTTTTCTTCTTAATCCCATGTGTAATTTAACTTTCTTGGAGTACCTCCTTTCAAATGCTGTTGACTTTCTCAAGGAGTTCACTATGGCAAAGGAAACCCCCTGAACCCAGCAAGTAAATTGAATGCTGGAGTGCTCTTGAACCATTTGAGCACTTAAGAATCACTCTACCAAAGGCTGAAGCTGTCTTCCTTTATAAAGTCTCAGCATAGCTACTGATTTCCAAATGTAGCTGGTCAGAAACCTCATGATTTTCACCATTGTCAACTTATCCAGAATGTTCAATTCACCAATAATATATAAAATACATATAACCATGGATATTTCAAAAGGCTGAATGTTGATTAGATATTCTCTCTTCCACGCTCCCCTCATTCTGAACTTCAGTTCACAACTGAGTTTTTAGGAGCAATCAACACCATTTAATTTGCTTATTATAAAACCACAAAAATTAAATTATATCTTAAAAATGAAAACATTTTCTTTAGATCTGTATCTACGTTAAGCAGGAACAAATGAGTGTAATCAAGCAGCTCTTTACTCCTCACTCACTGCTAAAAGTGATAAAAACAAGTATCATTGCATGCTGCTTGGAATCTTTCATTCACGAACCTGAGGGACCTTTACTGAAAATTGTGGAAGCACACCTCTTATTTGTATCCCGTTGTAAGAATATATTGCACAGAGTCGAATTAGAGCCAGCAACATGATGATGTGATGAGTGGGATTTAAAATATGAGTGATACATTAATATAATTCAGAACAGACTCAGAAGGGTATATTGCTTATCCATATGTTTTTATGCTGATAAATAGTAGAAGGTTCTTTTGGAAGTAGAAATTGTTGTGCTGGTATTAATATCTTGCTTTTAATAAATGTTTTGCTTTTAATAAATGTCTTGCTTTTAATAAAGAGTTATGATACCATGTGCTTAGCAAAGCTTTCTAATTTCAATGTTATGAAATTGTGGTAAATGCAGACACCTAATTTTTTTTCTTTAATTGAAGATAGATTCTTTTCTCATACAATACATTCTGATTATAGTTTTTCTCAACTCTACTCTTCCTAGTTCCTCCCAACCTCTGCTCTACTCTATATTCTCACGCTTTGTGTCTTCCATTAGAAAAGAACAGACTTCTAAGAGATCACAATCAAACTTGGCAAAATAAAATATAATAAGATAAAGGAAAAACTATCATGTGAAGGTTGGACATACCAATCCAATAGGAGGAAGAGCAGTAATCCAATGAGTGTTGCCAGGTCAATAAAATAAGATCAAGGCCTAGACGAAAAGGGAAACACTTGTTTTAATTCTGTATGACTTCTAATCAAAGCAGATGTCATGCCATTTGTCATTTTTATGTTTTATATCTGAGATCGATATGCTCTAACACCGTAAAGTATTTTCACAGTAAATATAATTTTAGGATTTTTTTCTCTTTTAAGATTTATTATTATTATTATTTTACAATTTTTCCAATTTGTATCCCACTTGTAGGCTCCTCCTTTATCTCCTATCAGTTACACCCTTCCTACACCTTCCTCCCTATCCCTCTCCCCTAGTCCACTATTAGAGGAAGTCCTTCTCCCCTACTATCCAGCCCAAGCACATCAGGTCTCATTAGGACTGCCTGGATCCTCTTTTCTGTGTCCTATGAAAGGCACCCCCCAGCTAGAAGGAAGTGATCACAGAGCAGGCAACTGAGTTAGTATCAGAGACCATCCATGCTCCCCTTGCTAAGGAATGCACGTGGAGACTGAGCTGCCTATGGGCTACATATGAGCAGAGGTTCTAGGTCCTCTCCATGTATAGTCCTTCATTGATGAATCAGTCTCTTCATTCCCTCCTGTACCAAGATATTTTAGCTTTGTTGATCTCCTTGTGGCACTCCTGTCCCTTCCAGGTATTTCTATCTCCCCCTTCCTCTACAAGATTCCCTGTGTTAAATGAATAAAATGTCAAATAACTTGATTATTTACTGAATTGTTACTGAATGTATATGTATAAAAAAAAATGTAGAGGGGGGCGGGGAGCCAAGATGGCGACGAGCACACACCGTTTCTGATCGGTGGAATACCTGAACTTCTGAGTTGGTGAATGGAAGGACCTCTAACCCAGGAAGACAACGGTGGAGATTTCTAGACCAACAGGGAACATCACAGGAGGTAAAAGCTTTGGTCTCGGGTCACCCGGGGACTTGTTTGGGGAAGGAGAGAAACGACCCTTTGATCTCGGGGCACTCCCCTCCC
>REGO01000495.1:758652-785203 GCA_010120015.1 Rhombomys opimus | reverse complement strand
CGGAGGTGGAGGGAGGTCTGGGGGAGGGGAGTGCTGTGAGATCAAAGGGTCGTTTCGCTCCTTCCCCAAACAAGTCCCCGGGTGACCCGAGACCAAAGTTTTCACCTCCTTTGATGTTCCCTGTCGGTCTAGAAATCTCCACCGTTGTCTTCCTGGGTTAGAGGTCCTTCCATTCACCAACTCAGAAGTTCAGGTATTCCACCGCTCAGAAACGGTGTGTGCTCGTCGCCCAAGAAAGTTCTTTTAGTTAAGGTTTCTATTGCTGTGAAGAGACACTATGACTACAGATACTCATATGAAGGAAAACATTTAGTTGTGACTGGTGTTGAAGGTCAGCTTCAATATCACAGGGTAAACTGAGTCAGGGGTCTATAGGCAGCTGGTTGATCACCCAGCAGACTTTTGTTGATGATAAAAAGCTTGATTCTTCAAGTCAGAACTGATTACCGAGGAAACCTGCCACTGATGATGGCCAGCATAGGCCAGAACTGATTGTATCTGGTGGAGTGCCAGAGCTGTTGACACCTGACACAGGCTGCTACTGATAGGAGGTAGTGACTACAGAAATGAAAGAAGGGAAAAAGAAATTGTGTGTGTGCGTGCGCATAAACACAAACACGATGGATGAAGCAAGACAAGCTCCGACAAGTTCCAACCATTTATTGAATTGACAGAGCAAATTTCAAACGATGGGCTCCAACAATTTTATTTTTCTCCCACACCTTTATATATCCCAACAAAATATTTGAAGCACTACAAAAATCATAACGTAGTTACATCCCATTCTTCTTTAAATGAATTATTACAATGAGTATACATAGAAAAAAATTACTGATTATAGTTGAGGAAAAAATAAGAAAAACAAATTTTTCCCAAAGACCCACACACATTTGTAATTAAGAAACTTGTTATAGATTAACAAAATATAAGAAAGCAAGGTGATTTTTTTTGTCAGTTTCTCTTTATTGGAAGTCTGCAATTTGCGATTACACAGAAAGAATCAATTATCTTAAAAAGTAATCTCATAAAAATCTTAAAATAAACACAAATAAAAATGTTCACATAAAAAAATGATCAGTCAATTCTACTTTAAATCCTCAAGGTGCACATCTACTCATTAACAATTTCATTAAATCATAGCAGGAAGCTGAGGGCAAAAATAGGTACAAGAAATTATTCACCTTGAAGCACAGCTTCAATGAGAGAGTCACATCAGCCAGCAGTAATTGGGGTATTGTTCTTGCTCACCAACCTCAAAAAGTCCCTAGCTCAGCTATCAAGAGTGTTACTTTTCTGAACTTCAAATTATCCTTTAAGATTTTATACATCAGAGCCGCTAGCAAAAACATCTTTATTTAACGTTATTAAACGATCTTACCCCCCCAAAAAAAAAAATTCTACAGGTGGTAGAATTGCTAACAATGTTCATCTTGAGGTTCTTTCCAGGTGGTGGATGAATCATTAATCTTAATCAGCAGCAATACCTGAAAAACATTAAGAATTATTGTGAGTGCCAATGATACTGCCCAGAGAGAGCCTGGAAGCCCCCTTAGGGTTTTCATACAACTCATGTATTATGAGGGATGTGGTTAGCACAAGGGTAACAAGCAGAGCGATATTTCATAGCAGCATGAAGTCCTCAGGACACGTAGTCCTTGATATTCTGCCTTTTGAGGCTCATCCATCATGGTTGTGCTAATATGTGGGCTACATTCCATGAGTTCAAAAGCTCTTTTGCTGTTCCACCTCCCCCATCCCTGCCAGGCTGGCTTACAGTTTCAGAGGTTTAGTTCCATTATCATCATGGCAGGCAGCATGGCAGTGCACAGACAGACAGGGTAGCGATACTGAGAGTTCTACATCTTATTTGCAGGCAGCAAGTGGTTTTATGCTTTAGGAGGTACTTAGAAAAAGTGACAATAATTCAAATATAATTTTGTTTGTCAGTATCAAAGGCTTTTATGTGCTAATCATGTATTCCAAGACTGTGCTTTTCAAACATTTTATAATAGAAAATTCATTCAGATTTATGTAAATTAGAAATTATATGATAAAGTGATAATGTTTTTCTTCCCTCCTTGAAATAGATTATTCTGAGAATAAAGATTGCTTTACATATTTTCTATGTGGCACTGTGTTTTTGGAGCTCTGCTATACTCAGCAGCCTAGTAGACTCTAAAGTTTTTAGGAGTGGGATTGGGATTGGCGTGAAAAGAAGGGTGGTCAGTTTTTGATCCAGATCCTTTTAAGGATAGCACAGCACCTCTTTAGAATCTCCTAGGATTTCTCATGATCCATGTTTCAGGCAGTTAGCATCATGTATCTACGTTCTTCTTTCTTCTGATGTTAAAGCCATACTTACAAATTGGCCATAATAGTATCAATCCTTAGTTGCTATTGGATAATTTCGCCACTGTTTGTAATATTTTACACAATTTAATTTTATTATGTAAGCAATACTTTATTTTTCTATTAAAAACCATCAATATTCAATATTTTTAAAATATAATTACAAGTGCTGGATTATTTATTAATTTAATTACCATTGTATGCTATGATTATCAATAATGTTCTGAAATGTTTGAAAGTAAATTTTCTTGCAGTGTCTTCAAGTCTCATAAATTGTAACTGAGAGCAATCTATTAATTACACCATCTTTGCTAAATCAATAAAATATAAATAAAAAGTATGCTTTTTTTTTTAATTGAACCAAGGTCCTCCTATGCTATGTAAGTGCCCAGACACTAAGCTACTCTGTCAACCCAGTCACAAATTTTCTTAGCAGTTGTGATTTTGTTTAAGGCTGCCCTCTTAGTGTTAGGTGAACAGAACAGATTTTGTTTTTAGGCTAACCACATAGTGTTAGGTAGACAAAACAGCTTCTTTGTAGCCCCAGGACCTCATATGAGCTAGGCAAGGATGATACTGCTAAGCTATATCTTCAGTCTCCTGGCTTGTATATATATATCTTATTTAGGGAATAAGCCGGGTATCAATGGGGAATTTAGAGGGCACCTTGCGGGAGTTGGCTCTCATCTTCCATCATATTGATTCAGGAACTGAACTCACATCATTAAACTTGACAACAAGTTTTTTTTTTAATCTAGGGAATCCTCTTATCAAGCCTCCTTATTTCTTGACAATTGTGACAAAGATTCTTTCACTCTTTTTTAAGACAAAAGTTTAAATTAAAATATCCTTTTTATACTCTTCATTTGTTCTGTTTTTAATTAATTAATTATTAATACTTGCTTAAATGGATCAAATAAATTCAGTTTGACTTACTCACTTATTAAATCTGACTTGGAAGAAGTATGGTTGTTATGGGAAGGAAATGATGTAGAATTATAGCTTTATATAAAAATATTCTTGAGTTAAAGCAGCATGAAGCAAAAAAACAAAAACACAAACATAAAACAAAACAACAACAAAAAAACAAAAGAAATTTCTTCTCTTATGAAATAGTTTATTGAAGGCTCCCAACATCACATTTGGGGATGAAGTGTGATGGGCTACAAAAGAAGTTGAGAAAACCAAACTTGCGGTGTTGATAAGAAGCAATAAAATCAATATGATGGTTATGGCTGGAGTCTCTTATTTTGCTAACAGGCTCATGTTGAAGTCTCCAGTCTCCAGGTGGTGGTGCTCTTTTGTAGATGTGGAGGCTTTAGGAGTTGGAGCCTGGTTGACTAAGGTAGGTCCCTTGAAACAGACCTTTCTTTGTGAGGTGTACACATCACAGTTCTTTCCTGGTGTCTTTTTCCTTGTCTGTGAGGCTGTCAGGGGACTATCACATGATCCCACAGCCATAGACTTCACCATACCTTACCACACAGGGTAGACAGAATGTTAGTTTTCTTCTTCTTCTTCTTCTTCTTCTTCTTCTTCTTCTTCTTCTTCTTCTTCTTCTTCTTCTTCTTCTTTTTTCTCCTCCTCCTCCTCCTCCTCCTCTTCTTCTTCTTTCGTTTCCTGCTAAGAATTTGGTTCCAGTGACCAAGACAAATAAACAAACAAAAACAAAGCAAAACAACATCAACAACAAAAACCCCACACAAGTTCTATCACAGTTAAATTTGTGGTTTCATTAAGCTTAGCCATAAAATGTGTGTGAGATTGTGAAAGGAATGTGGAAAAACTAAAATATATAGGTCAGAGGAACCCTAGAATCTTGCAAACAGAGTCTGGCGACCCATTCTAGTGGGAGATGAGAAGCATAAAATGTCAGCAGAAATGCATGCAGATAGTGTAGACTGTGCCAAAGAGATTTTGGGACTGACAGCCCCTTCAGGAAATGAGCTGGGATTAATTTTTATTACATTCTGGCAAATAATATGGATATGCTTTGCTGTTGTCCTCAAAACTGTCAGAAAGTTGAATTATGAAAGTTATGGACATTTTTATTTAGAATAGGAAATTTTGAGACAACATAATATTCAGATTTTGCCATAATTATTTTTCTCCCCTTTAAGCTAAGTTTATAGCATGATTTAAGAACAAAGAGTAAAGTAGAGAGATTTGAAATAGTGTGCTTAGATGAGATAAACAGCATGGGCATGGTTAATGTCATAGTAAAAGCAAGCACTGATAAAAAAAATAGCACTGAAAGCCATTACTATAGAGATTAGTGTCATTAAAGGACACTGGGTACTTTTCATTTGAACATAAGAAAGATGGCTGGAAGAAAAGATGACTCCAATGTCTGAATACACAAATTTGAAAAGCTTCTGTTTTACCAAATACTCAAGGGATAAATATAGCCACGTTAGAAGGATGCCTGGCCCTTCTCTGCTGTCAACAGAAACTGAGATGATTCATGTTGTGGTGATTTTTCCAGAAATGCAGTTTTCAAGAACTGTGGAGTCATGGAAGCTCAGGCCAGGTAATTTGTAGTAAGGTTGAATTCCCAAGAGGAGGAAAAACCAATTAAACAAAACAAAAACAAAAACAACAACAACAAACCCACAAACTTTAAGGAGACTATAGACATATCTTAAAAGTGGAGCTTCAGTTTCAGTCGAATATAGAATTTCTATCAATGAAGAATGCAGGTACTTAGTGATCTCAGCTGAAGAGAGAGGCCTCATGTGCTGTGAATGGAAAGTGTAAATGAATGGTGTTTACTCAGCTTGTTAGAATTCATATGTCCCCACATGTCCCAGATGGCACACAGGGAACAGGGCTCAGTGTTTGTAGTGGTTTTACTTTGTTCCAATCTTTTCTGATGCCTTCCATGTCAGAATATAAATTTTTATTCTGTGCCACTGGAAGCATGCAATTTAAATTTTTAAATTTACCAAGGAATAGTACTGAGACACTGGAATTAGTCTCTGAAAACACTTGAGTTTACAAAGAGTTTGAGAGATATTAAATCTATGGGAAATTTTGATGTTGGGATGAATACATTTTGCTATGTTAGGTGGGTTTGTGCCTCACTGGCCTCATGTGGAATGTTATGGTACAAATCTAAACAGCTCCCCCCATTCATTTTTGAACACTTGGGATTTAGCTTGCTGTACAGTACTGTTTTGAAGCCTATGAGCTTTTCTGTTTGTTTGTTTGTTTGTTTGTTTTTTGAGAAGGGTTAGAATTTTGAAAATTATATATGCTGATCTTCTAGCTTTTTCTCTCCAATTTTCAGTCTGCCAAACTATGTAGAATATATGGAGCCTCTGCTACCTCCTGCCATGGTCTTAAGCCCTCTATGATGCTTTGTCCAGCATCATAGAGTGTAAACAGTCTGAAAACATGAGCCAAAATAAACATTTTTCCTTAAGTTGTTAGTCATGTATTTGGCTATAACAACACAAAAATAATCATTCTTATATGAAAATAAGTATTTTCTATAGACATGGGGACTCAAAAGTCAAGAAAAACAAAATACATAAAGTTAGCATTCCTTTGAAAAGAAACACAGTCCTGTGATTGATTCAAAACACTACTTGTTGCTCTTGTTTTTAAACTCTATTTTTGAGGGCTTCCTTAAAACCTCCCTCTTCCAACTCACCAACACTAGGTAAGTGAGAAAAGGTTAATAGGAAGAGAGACCACAAACCCCTTTACCTGTCTGGCGGTTTAGGGTCAATGGGTTCTTTTAGGGCTATACCAATTCTCAATAGCAAAAGCAGCAAGCATTCTCCTCCAAGCTGTTGCATTGAAACATTTCTCTCAGTCTGTCTCCAAGCCATTGCACCATCCCTTTTTAGCCTCTCCAAATTGCTACTGGCCACATGCCACATTTCCTCTCTCCAACCTATCCTATTACCTAGACCACACCCCTCTCCATGCTGCACAAGGCAGGCTGTTACCAGCTGGTAAAGACCACACCTTGCAGGAGGCAATTATCAGCTGTGGACAAACTGAAGCCCAAACTGAAATACCAAACTTGGAATTAAAACAAAAACATACTAACATAACTAAGTTTTTAAAACTTCCATTACAACTATTATTACGTATATATCATTTTGTGAAAGAAATATCAGGGCTTATAGTAAATTCAACAAAAATTAACTGAGATTCTATTATGAAGCAGCAATTATTTATGAAAACACTTTATACAATATTTGATTCATCAGTCATGATTTATGTCATAAATGAAGCGAGTACTTGAAAACAGAATAATGGCATAGGTTCTCATCTCCAGGCAACAAAATAATATTGAGGAGTGATTATAGCACAGTAGCAATAGCACACCTCTATGTACTTATACAGCCCTCCAGGAACACAGAGAGACAATTAATTTATTCTCACTAGCACGGAAGAAGGTCAAATAAATTGAAGATAATAAGGGATCAAAGAGTAAAATGATTTTTTCAAAAGGGTCAAAGTTTTATAGAACATGCTTGGCTGAAGCTATTCATTTTTCTAACAGATGTATGAAGACATAGATTTATAATTTTTACAAGTACTTTCATGGTGATAATTTTAAAAGTAGATTTTTATGTTCTATGTTCACTGGTCCACTAAATTCCAGTCTTTTCATATATCTGTCACTTAGTTTGTCATAATTATAATTTGAAAAAAAAAAATCCAGAAACTGATAATAGCATTGGAAATGATAGCTTCATACCTAAGATTATAACAAAACACTATAATGATGGTTTGGAGATTGTCAATGTGGTTCACAGTGTGTCACCTTTCATATCACAAGACATAAAGCACTAAAAGACTATCAAATGGGTAGATGAGATACATTGCTACTTTTGCCCCTCTTAGTACATTGCCATCTTATACTTTGTGTCCCCAAGATGACATCACTTGAATGCCAACTGCTTATTCATCTGAGCAGCATTTCATAGAATACACAGGGATATCAGGACAGAGTTCTTCATACTATCCTCTATTTCTATTTCATCTCAAATATTTTCAAAAACGCTCTTTTATTTTAGTTAGTTTATCTTTTTGGTATTGTCACTGGAGTAAAAATAGTAAAAAAGAGAGAAAGAAAGATGAGTAAAAATGAAAAATTCACCTAGAGTTGTAATTTTAAAATATTCTGAGAAATGTATCAGTGAAAGCCACAACCTATACCTCAAAGGGATTAAGATATAATTTCTTCTGTTTCCAAATTTTAGTGATCGTGGGCCAGAAAAAATAAATTTAGATTACCCCATGGTCATGCCTCAATATGACAACATTTTAATATTTTACATAGGTATGAGGCACTGAGGGTCTTTGACATTGCTGTACCTATTGATTTTCTCCAGGTTCCCTGGTCTGTGTAGTCTCAGGTTCTTGTCCATAAGGGCAACATCAGACTAGGTTCCATAACATTGAGTGGGCCTTAGTTCCAATAAGATAATTGTTGGTTACTTCCAACATTTTGTCCCACTATTGCACTAGCACATCTTTCACTAACTTGTGACTCATAGCTTTATTTTGAGCATGTGACTTCAAATAATATAAATTAGAGTTTAAATATATATTGTATACTTTTAAAGAGATGTGACATGTTTATGTAACTGAGTACTGATGTATAATCAGATTTTATTATAACTTTTTGAAATTAGATAAAATCCTATTGTACATTAAATATTAGATATATTTAGTTTTTTTTTAAGATTGGTTAGGAGAACCATTTTTATTTTGATCACCTACGGCTATATATTCATATTATCACAGTCCATACCATAGCCCCCAGGATGATCAATGAGTATGAAGTCTTAAACTTTTCTGCATCTATTCTTAGGTCCTTGGATCCTCAACTCTAAGTGCTTTTAATAACGTAATATTTTTTTAAAAATGATTCATGCAGTAAAAGTTTGGTGTTCAGCCAAACTCTCGAAGATTTTTATCTAGCAATGTGCAATTTCTGTGTGTATGTTTGTATGTGGGTGTGTGTTTTAAGATAATCTAGGAGATAATCAATAGCTTTATTTTTTATTTTTTGTTTAAACTGTGATTCTTGTTTGTAACTACTTCATGGTTCTAAACATTTAATTTAAGAAAAATATGTATGCATATTACATCAAAATAGTTAGATTGATCTTTAAGTAAATGTATTTCAAGGAAACCCTAACATTTCTAAATTGAAACACTAATTATAACATTTTCAAAACTGAAGAAAATTGAACTTAACATCACTGAAATTTGTAGTTCTATGAAAACAATACAATGACAAATATATTTTCAATTATATTTGGATGATAATCTAAGTTCAGTAATTGTACATTACATGAAAAGATCTGTTTTTAAAATCTTTTCTGTTTGCAACTTAATTATCAGAATCTGCAAGAAAATTAATATATAAACACTTATTCTGTTAGTAAATCAAGTAGCTGGTTATCTAAATTATATTTTCTATGCAAAATTGATGAAGGGTTATTGTTAATTTTATTATCTTACTGAGCATGACATTTTCTCTTTTAAATCGTATTCATATCATCAGGTTAATCTTTAATTACATTTCAGAAACAGGGTAGGTGTAGTTTATTTTGTTAAATGGTTGCCTAGTGTTCACTATGCCTTAGGTTTTATACAATGTGCATCAGGGAGGGTCACAGAACAGCCTTGTAACCAGAACACTTGAGAGTGGAGGTAGAACCAGGATCATTAGATGTTCCCTGTCATCTTCTACTACTCAGTGAATTCCAGACCAATATACAGCTGTAACCTCATCAGTCTCATAAACAAGCAGACAAAGATAGTGAAGCACAGAAATCAGATCAGAAGAACACAGCCATTTTTCTTATATTAGAGAGATATTTTGTTTTTATTTTCATTCATCTTGTGTGTGCTAATATTTAACATATCTGAAAATAATATTCATGGGATACTACTTTAATCAAATGCATCTATGCTCATTATAATTAAATTATTTTAGTTTGTATATTTCATTTTAGTTCTCATGAAGAGTTTAAAATTTTTACTGTAATGGCAATTTTTCATGCTGTAAGTAGTGACAGATTTTTCTTCTCTCATATGCATCCAAACTATTACTTTTAATGAGGAACATATTAAGGTATGAAAATTGGAATAGACTTCATGGATTTATTAGAATTCAAGAAACAGGTTGCTTATTGAATCTGAAAATCAATAGTAGACCTAATAGACCTTCATCTACTTTTCCATGTACCTGTCTATCGTTAAATATTCATGCATGTTTACATATGCTTAATACAAAAATGCACTATGACACTCATTTTAAGGAATTTTTTCACAGATAGATTATGAAGACTATCAAGTCTCAAATTCTGTGTGATGATTGGGAAACTAAAGACCCAAAGAGATGACAGTCCATCTCCACGACTGGGCCAAAAACCAAAGGGAGTTGATACAGTCTCAAATTGGTAAAGCTGAGATGCAGAAAAACCTAAAATTTCAGTCAAGTGTGAAAGCAATGAAAAAACTAACTGTGAAGTTTGAAGGCTAGAAGGCATGAAGAACTAAGCGTTTGTTCTATTCTGTCCTTGTTTTCTCCTTAGAAATCTCTAGTGTTGTGAAGTATACTCTGTTATCAAGAGAACTACTTATGACCAAAATTACTTTTACCACACTATTAATATATGCCAGTAAAATATTATGGAAAAGGTTTTTTTTTGTAAAACAAATATTGTTTCTCATATTTTTATTCTATTATCACTAATAAGTGAGGACAGTTAAAATAATTTGAGAGAAAACACAACAAGGATCCCTTGTTTTCTGACACAGTGAAGCAAATTGAATAACTGGATCATGGTCTTTCGCTCCTCATGATCACACCTTTGTAGCATGGATTAAATATGAATTTCAACCAGTGGTGGTTTTGTTTACTTTCTTTTTGAACATGGATGTTTTGCTGGCTTGGTTGAATTGTCGACTTTAGGAAGTGATGTTGCACAAACTTTACCAGGTAAACAGTGTCTAGCTTGCACTGTGGAAAAAGAAATACAAAGAGAACAAGGGTAGCCTACTGTTAAATCACTGTATTATCAGTTAAAGAAATGCTTGTTATTTTTCTTTTATTATTATTATTATTATTTACAATTTATTCTCTTTATTTACAACGTATTCCCAGTTGTAGCCCCCTCATCTCCTCCTGGTCTCACCATCCTTCCCTCTTCCTCCTCATCCCTCTCCCTTAGTCCACTGATAGTGGAAGTCCTCCTCCCCTACTGTCTAAGCCTAGTCTATCAGGTACCATCAGGAATGCCTAAATCCTGTTCCTCTGTGGGCTGGTTAGGTCACCCCACAGGGAGAAACACTCAAGTAGCAGGCAACTGAGTTCATGTCATTTTCCAAGTAAGAAGGAAATTTTTTCACTAAATGTTTTGCATCCTTGTGGGGAGATATTGAGTGGCGCAGCTGGAGATATTGAGTGGTGCAGCTCCGGGGGCTTGGCTTTGCCTTTCATGGTGCCCTTTCTGTGTGCAGACTCTGAATGTTGTGTACAGCAAATCATGAGTAGTAATGGAAACCAAATTGCCTATCTTATTTCTAATGTTAATTAAAACCAAATGTCCTTCCCACAAGGCAGCTAATGTACTTTAATTATTTGGATTTGTGCAGAATAGACAAGAAGGAACATGCAATTATTAAGGAGGAAAAGTACACATTATACCAGCAACTGTTCACAATATAAAAGGCTATCATTTTTCCATATATATAACTTGAATACATGTCAAGTAATCTACTTCATCTACTTAAATATCACAATATTTTTTCTCAGTCATTTCAATTTAGAATCTTTTTATTTAGTTTAAGTTTTCAAATTAAAATCAGTTCGAAGCTATGCTGTTTTACTGTTTTGTTCTGTAATAAAATTTAAACATAATAAATGCTACTTTACAGAATGAAGAGCTTTGGAAGCTATAAAATTAGCATCAAAGCTAATGTTTTCTATTTAAAGTTGAGAAAAATTATGTTAAAGATTAGTTTACATCAACTTAAGTGAGATAAAAATATCTATGAGCTAAGGGGTAAAGTAAGGGTTTGGTAAGACAAAACCTCTGAAGAACCTAGCTAGCTCTCATGTGATCTTTGCCATAATTCTCCAGATTTAGGAAACAAATAAAACCGGAGGCAATCTACTCATGTACTTAAATATTTAAATTGTTGTTCAGGCTCTGATTACTAGTTTACTTTCTTTGGATGTTAAATAATTTGTTCTACCAGAGAACCTTCATTTGCCTTTGAAAAGTTGAAAATGTATAAACATCTGAAGACATGAAATCTTACATATCTTATCATATCTTCACTGTTATGGGAATCATTCTGGAATCCAAGTTAGAGAAGGCTGTGATTTTCCACCGTCAGAACTCCCATCTTCATATAACCACTTAGTTCTCTGCATTGGATTGCTTCTATTCTGGTTTGCATGTATTCAATACATATGTTTTATTGTATGCCTTCATCTGTGACTGATATTTCACCTATGTCTCTGTGGTAAGGCAATAAGTTCACATAGCCAGATGAGAAAGATAGAGAAATTGGGGCATCATGACCAGTTGTATATACTGTACAACGAACAGATAAAACACTGCCAGACTGGAGTTAAGGGCAGAAGAGCAGCTTGGTTCTCAGAACCCACATCAAGCCGCTTATAAGCAAGCAAGTGCCTTTAACTACACCTCTGATGCCAGTGGACTCCATGGGGACCTGCATTCATGCGCGCGCGCGTACACACACACACACACACACACACACACACACACACACAATTTACAATAATTTTTAAATCTTTAAAAGTGTCATAAGTGTTTGTGTACCATGTAGGCCCAGGGGCCTGGGAGAACGAGAGAGCAAGGGATACCCTGGAAGTGGAGTTACAAGTATTTGTGAGCTGTGCTGAGGATGCTGGAAAAAAAGTCCTGTAAAGCTTTCAACTGCTGAGCCACCTCTTCAGACTTCCTTTAAAACAAAAACAAAAACATTTATTTTATTCTCTCTCTCTTTTTTCTTTTCTTTTCTTTCTTTTTTTTTGAGACAGAGTCTTGTATATTTCTGGGTGGTCTCAAATCTCATTAAATAACAAGAATGACCTTGTACCCCTGATCCTTTTTGTTATACCTCCAAAGTGTTTGGTTTATAGATGTGTGGCACATACCTGGCCATCTGTTTCTTTTTAAATTTAATTTAATTTAATTTAATTTAATTTAATTTAATTTATATGTTTGATTACTGCAGCCCCCTCCGTTGTTTCCTCTCAGTCCCTCCCACCCTCATTCTTCTCCCTCTATGCCCTTACCCTAGTCCACTGACAGGGGAGGACCTCCTCCCCTTCTATCTGACCCTAGCTTATCAGGTCTCATGAGAACTGGCTGCATTATCTTCCTCTGTGGCCTGACAAGGCTGCTCCCTCTCAGGGGAAGTGATCAAAGAGCCAGCCACTGAGTTCATGTCAGAGACAGCCTGTGTACCTTTTACTAGGGAACCCACTTAGAAAATGAGCAGCCAATGGGCTTCTTTGAACAGGGGATCTAGGTCCTCTCCATGTATGGCCTCAGTTGGAGTATAGGTCTCTTCAGGTCCCCCTGGGTCCAGATATTTTGGTTTTGTTGGTCTGCTTGTGGAGTTCCTGTCCCCTCCAGGTCTTTCTATCTCCCTCTTCTTCTATAAGGATTCCTGCACTTTGCTCAAAGATTGGGATGCATGCAGCTCAGTTAGTGGAGTTCTTGCCTAGTATTCCAAAAGCCCCAAGTTTAATCCCCAACTCTGCACAAACCTGGCCTGGTGGCGCACACCTCTAATTCCAGCATTCAGGAGGTGAAAGCAGGTGGGAATGTTGAAATTCCTCTGTGAGTTTGAAGCCACCCTGGGTTACAAATGTTTGATTTGTGTACCTATTATAAACACACATACACATATATATATATGTACTATAGATATGTAACTAAAATATATATGTGTCGGGAGCCTTGACTCAGCGGCCTGCTTTGATATTTAAATCTCAGTGGAGAGATGGTTTTTAGGAGGCCTTTACTAATGGCAGAGGAGAACTTGCAAGTCCATCTCCTTTTGTTTGTGACAACAGGTGGGATAGCTTGTGAGGGTTACACCTCTTCCTCAGGCTCCTTGTGCAAATTAACCTATTGTTCTGAGATGTTTTACTAGAAAAAGGTAACTCTTCGAATAATAAAGTGGTCCAAAGGCTGGAGGCAGAGGAGGAGGCAGAGTCTTGAGACTGGCTGCTGGCACTGCTTGCTGCAGCAGTCTGCCTTTTGCTATGGCTGTCGAGCCTGGACCTTTAAAAAGTTTCCTGTGTGCTGTGTGTTTATTTTATTAATTTTAATCCTCATTCCCAACTCAAGAACCGTTCGACTCTGCCTGGCTGGCCCCGGCATATATGTATATGTATGTAGGGTTGCATAAAAGGATTTTGAGAGGAAAAGATTAATAATGAATAATTAAATCATAAACTTATTTTAAATCAATTATTTGTATGTATACAATTTTACCATTTTTTAAAAAAATATGAAAGCCAATTTTCACGCTGAGATGTTTGTGCTTGTTTATTTTTGCATAAAGAATCTCAGCTGAATACTTATTACTAGAGGACAAAGAGTATCCTCAACCCTGTTTTACATTTGTGTGTGTGAGAGAAAGAGAGACAGAGAAAGAAAGAAAGAAAGAAAGAAAGAAAGAAAGAAAGAAAGAAAGAAAGAAAGAAAGAAAGAAAGAATTCTTGTTTGCCATGACACAGACGTCAGAGGATAGCATGCAGGAGTCAGTTCTCTCCTTCCACCAGATGGTTCTGAGAATCGAGGTCAGGCTTGGTGATAGTGTCTTTATCTGCTGAGCCATTTCATCAGCCTGTATCTTCCACATTCTTGAGAGGTGATATTTTTTGTAAATGACAATGGTGAGAGCACCATTTTACATATGTATATGGTACAAAATCACCAAAGTATGCTTTGGTATTTTCAGAAAGCCAGAAATCTTGTCAAAGTCACAAGACAAAGTGAGAGACCAAAAAGATTAAAAATTAGCAGCTATTAAGGCCTAAACTATGTCTAGTAATGCCGCCTTACTGCATTCTTTCCCCACCTACTAGAGATAACAGTTGCTAGGAAACTGGCCCATCCCTCTAGGGTCATTATGGTCTGGGGACCTTCCTATAGCCAATTGATTCAAAATGTAACATCTTGACCAATAGATGCTTGCCAGGCAGGAATCGCCCCTGCCTTGGGCATGCTGGGAGGGACCAGAATCTATATATCACCCAACTAACCTGGGGGCGGTGCACTCAGCTCCCACCGCTTTGGCGGTGGGGCTGTGTAGGCCCAAGCTGCAGCTTGTAATTTACAATAAAAGGACCCTCATGTGTTTTGCAACGGAGTCGATTCCTGGAGATCTTTTGGGGGCTCGCGAACTGGGTATAACAAAAGTTCATTTCAATTAAAAAATAAAATCTTTGTTGTGTACTTGAATTGGATATGTTTTGGATATATGCCTAGGAGTGGTATAGCTGGATCTTGAGGAAGCACTATTCCTAATTGTCTGAGAAAGCACCAGATTGATTTCCAAATTTGCTCAACCATGTTCATAGCAGCTTTATTCATAATAGCCAGAACATGGAATGTCCCTCCACTGAGGAATGAGTACTGAAATTGTGCTACATTTACACAATGGAATACTACTCAGAAATTAAAAATAAGGAAATCAGATCTTCACCAAGCCTGTATATGACAGAGGGTTAACATCCAGAATATATAAAGAACTAAAGAAGTTAAAAAGCAAGAAATCAAGTAATCCAATTAAAAAATTGGGTAAGGAGCTAAACAGAAAATTCTCTGTAGAGGAATATAGAATGGCAGAAAAACACTTAAAGAAATGCTCAACATCCTTAGCCATCAGGGAGATGCAAATCAAAACAACCCTGAGATTTCATCTTACACCCATCAGAATGGCTAAGATAAAAAACTCATGTGACAATACATGCTGGAGAGGTTGTGGAGAAAAAGGAACACTCCTCCATTGCTGATGGGAATATAAACTTGTACAACCACTTTGGAAACCAATCTTGTGCTTTCTCAGACAATTCCTCAAGATCCAGCTATACCACTCCTAGACATATGTTTAAACCATGCTCAAATACATAACAAGGACATTTGTTCAACCATGTTTGTAACAGCTTTATTTGTAATAGCCAGAACCTAGAAACAACCCAGATGTTCCCCACAATAGAATACTGCTCAGTAATTAAAAACAAGGAAATCATGAACTTTGCAGGCAAATGGTAGGATCTAGAAAAGATCATCCTGAGTGAGGTATCCCAGAAGCAGAAAGACACAAATGGTGTATACTCACTTGTAAGTGGATATTAGACACATAATATAGGATAAACATACTAAAATCTGTTCACCTAAAGAACCTAAGCAAGATCCAGCTGTACTACTACTTGGCATATATCCAAAAGATGCTCAAGTATACAACAAAGACATTTGCTCAACCATGTTCATAGTAGCTTTATTTGTAATAGCCAGAAGCTGGAAACAACCCAGATGCCCCTCAATGGAGAAATGGATACAGAAATTGTGGTAGTTTTACACGATGGAATACTACTCAGCAATTAAAATCAAGGAAATTATGAACTTTGCAGGCAAATGATCTAGAAAAGATCATCCTGAGGGAGTTATCTCAGAAGCAGAAAGACACACAGGGTATATACTTACTCATAAGTGGATATTAGACATATAATATAGGATAAACATATCAAAATCTGAACACCTAAAGAAGCTAATCAAGAAGGAAGACTTTGATTACAGTGCTCAAACCTCATTCAGAAAGGCAAAGGGGATGGACATCAGAAGAGGGAGAGAACAAGTAATATACCACAGAGGGCCTCTAAAAGACTCTAGCCAGCAGGGTATCAAAGCAGATGCTGAGAATTATAGCCAAACTTTGGGCAGAGTGCAGGGAATCTTATGAAAGAACAGGGAGATAGAAATACCTGGAGGGGACAGGAGCTCCACAAGGAGAACAACAGAACCAAAAAATTCTGGACAAAAGGGTGTTTTCTAAGATTGATACTCCAAACAAGGACCATTCATGGAGATAACCTAGAACCCCTGAACAGGTGTAGCCCATTGGCAGCTCAGTGTCCAAATAAGGTCCCTAGTAATGGGAACAGGGCCCGTCTCTGATATGAACTCAGTGGTAGGCTCTTTTAACAGCTCTCCCTCAGGGTGGTGTAGTCTTACCAGTCCACAGAGGGAGACAATAAAGCCAGTCCTGACGAGACCTGATAGTCTAGGGTCAAATGGAAGGGGAAGAGGACCTCTCCTATCAGTGGACTAGGCGAGGGGCATTAGTAGAGAAGAGGGAGGGAGGGTGAGATTGGGAGGGGACATGGGAGGGAGCTACAGGTGGACTACAAAGTGAATAAAGTGTAATTAATAAAAATAAAAATATAATATAAAAAGTAAATAAAAGAAGCTATGCAAGAAGGAGGACCCTGGGTAAGAAGATCAGTTCTCACTCATAAAAGCAAATGAAACAGACATCAAAAGAGTAGGAAAACGGTAAACAGGACAGGAGCCTACCACAGAGGGACTCTGAAAGACTCTACTCAGCAGGGTATCAATGCAGATGCTGAGGCTCATAAAGAAACTTTGGGCAGAGTGCAGGGAATCTTATGAAAGAAGGGAGATAGGAAGTCCTGGAGGGGACAGGAGATCCACAAGGAGAGCAACAGAACCAAAAAATCTGGGCCCAGTGGTCTGATACTCCAACCAAGGACCATTCATGGAGATAACCTAAAAATAACCCCTGCACAGATGTAGCCCATGGAAGCTCAGTCTCCAAGTGGGTACCCTAGTAAGGGGAACAGGGACTGTCTCTGACATGAACTCAGTGCCTGGCTCTTTGATCACCTCCCCCAGAGGGAGAAGCAGCCTTACCAGGCCACAGAGAAAGACAATGCAGTCAGTCCTGATGAGACCTGATAGGCTAGGGTCAGTTGGAAGGGGAGGAGGAGCTCCCCTATCAATGGACTTAGGGAAGGGCATGGGAGGAGATGAGGGAAGGAGGGTGGGACTGAAAGGGAATGCAGGAGGGGCTACAGGTGAGATACAAAGTGAATAAACTGTAATTAATATAAAAAATTCAAATTAAAATAAAAAATAAACCCAAATAGGCACATTTTTGGCAGAGATAGTGGTTATAGTAACACAAGGTTTCATGTAGCCTATGATGATGTAGTACTCGCTACACAACTGAGGTTGACTTTAAACTCCTGACCCTCCTCTCTCCTCACCTATTCAAGTGCTGGAATTACAAGATTGAACCAACACACATGGCTAAAATAGCAATTGTTCTTAAATATTGTTTAAAAATTCCTGTGAGACCTGATATGCTAGAGTCAGAAGGAAGGGGTGGAGAATCTCCTTGATTAGTGCACTTGGAGAGGGGCATGGAAGGAGAAGAGGAAGGGAAGGGAGGACTGGGAGGAAATAAGGGAGGGTGTTACAGCTGGGATACAAAGTGAATAAAGTGTAATAAATAAAAAAATGAATTAAAAATAATTTTTAAAATGTGTGATATTCTCAAGATAAAGACAAACATGAGTATAGCACTGCATACATGGGTGAAATTTTAGGCATGTACATAAAGTATGTTTTCTCCCAGCAAGTACCATGAAAATAGATCAGTGCTTGAGTCTTCACTGTGACTTTTTTTTACAAGATCACCAATGAAATATCAACAATTCTAAAACCAAAAGCAACAATGAAAACAAATGCTTGGACTTGGATAAATGCAACAGAAATATTAGTTCTATTTTTGTCATATCAAAGGCAGTGAAATATTCCAACATTTAAAGGCAAACCTGGCATGCTCTGAAATAGAATGTACCTAAGGAAATAGGCATAAATAGTTCACCTAGGAAACCTGTGGCCATTGAGAAAACTGATTTTAGTGCCATTTTAAAAAGTAAATATCTGCTTTTGTATTAGATGGAAGAGATCTCAAGTTTTATTTTGGAAATTATAGTACTACGTATAGGACAAGAAACAAAATATACAAAGACAAATACTGTGAAAATGCAAATGATAATTCATGAAATACAGAAAGAAGGATCTCAGTGATGTTGCCTGTATTTATGGAAGATACATGGCATACTGGGGAATCTTTATTCATTTTGTGGATTGGTAGAATGTAGATAAAATTTAAAAAGTATTAAACTTTGAACCAATCAGTTTTATAAAAAAGAAAGTATTTATTTAGCATTCTCAGATTAAATCTGTTAGAAGGTTGAGTTTGCTTTTGCTTCTAAAGGTCATCCACATAAAATGTTTCAAATTAATTTTTGTTAGCTTTCACAAAGTTGAAAATACCATGACTCTAAAGTTCAGTTTTGTAGGAGCTAGAGAGAGAGAACATGAGTTCCCAGTTGGCTGCTGTAACTGAGTGGCAATGAGGACTTCTTTGCTGTCATATTGGAGTCACAGCACTTGCAATATGACAGTTCTTACTGTCCTGCTTCTGTGATTGCCACCATTATCTCCATAAGCCTGAGGGATACAAATTTGATTTGAGGAGCCTATTGAACCACCATTCCCCAGAAACACCCTACAAAATAACCTGAATAGGTCAACACCTCTAACTTCTGCAAGATTTTTGGTAGTGTTTGTTATTTTAGAAATTATTATTATTATATTATTGAAAATTATATAAAACAACTATATAAATTATAAATTCTATAAAACAGTTAGAAATTATTGTTATTATAAAGTTTGTTACTGATAAAAATAAGTATTTTTTTAATTTCATGTATGCTTTCTTGAATAATTTTTCTGGTTAACAAATGAGAGTGTGAATTTAAGAAATAAACATAAATAAGCCAGCTATTATAATTAATGAAGTCTTCATAGTAGTTCTTGTAGAGAAAATTTAATACCATTTCCTCTGCGATGAAAGTGGAGAAAATAACTTTCATTTAAAACTGTTATACTATTTTGTGTTAATTTATTATATGCATCAGTTTGTAATGGATTGTGCCTATGTGTTTTTGCAATTTCACTTCATATTTGAATAATAATTGAAATTATCTCTTCATTAATAAGGTACGTTTTGGTTTAAGATAATTGCTTCCTGAAGTTTTGCATAGAAGTTAGTTAACTGAGTGAGTCAGTAAAGCTTAGTTCATTGAATACCTAGTCACATAAAATAAGAAAGAGTGCCATTCCTGCCTGCCCCCTTTCCCACCTGTAACAGTGTGACTTACTGAGATCACAACTGGTAGATCCTGGGTGGGGGAACAAGGAAGAATGGCCAGGCAATGGAGACATCAGGTGGCAGTGCACACAGGAAAAATAGACTCCTTAGGAGTAGCTTCAGTGAGACAGCTTGTTTAATTGGAGGTGGGAAAAGGTTGTGGATGTTTTGGTTTATGATATGTAAACATGTTTTTGTTGTTGTTGTTGTTGTTGTTTTGTTTTGTTTTTGTAATTCCAAGTTGGGGATTTTAGTTTGTCCACACCTGTTAAGTCTCTTGTTCGGAGCATGATCTTTGCCAGGTGGAATTAGTTGAATTCTGAGGACTTTGAGGGGTATAAATATGACAGCCCAGAGGATGAAAGCACAGCTGCTTGGAGGAGGACTGCTTGCTGCTGGTTCATCCTGTTGCTGCATTTGTGCTTTACTGTTTTGCTGGTTACCTTGACTTTTGGATTTTTGGATGACTGATATTGGTATTGCCCCCCAAAAAATCCTATGACCCTACCCAGCAGGAAGTAGCAGAGAGAACTCCACCCTCTAGCCCCACTAACCTTTCACTTCTACCCAGTGTTGGGAGATGGGGGTTGGAAGAGAGGTAGAAGCATTTAATAACCCTATGTAAAGTAGGTCTGTTAAAAAAAAATCAAGGTCAACAGAACAGCAAAGACTATTTAAACTTTTGGGGGTAGAGGTGCTATTTGAACCTAAGGTGAGTAGGTGCTATCAGGGTAAATGTACATTACTGGCTGAAGCCAGGGTGCTGAGAATGCCAAATTTGCATGAGGAGGAATTTCAGGTGTTGCTGGACCTTACCTTATAAAGGAAAGGAAGTTTAACTTGGCTACCAGGCCACTTGACCTCCTCCAGAGGGCAGCGTGAGAGCACTGAGCTTTGTAGCCTGTCCTCCCCCAGGGCATGCAGGCCAAGGTCAAGAAGGAGTGGTCCTGCTCCTGTGGACCCAGGATGAGATTTCCTGTGTTTGGACACACCTCAACTCCACCCTTGCTCCAAACCAGTTCCCCTCTCTGCCCTCTCTTCCTTCCACCTTGGTTCCCTGGAAGCATAAAAGAGGTGTTTGTTTTATTTTGTTTTGTTTTAGCACATCAGAGTAGTGTAGTTTGCATGTTTATAAAACTACAATTATGACAATATGGGGTTTTATGGCTACTTTTTAACTGGAAGGTAAAGTTAAGGGCTGGGCAAAAATGAAAAGATACTTCTGGTCATGAAGTTCCTGGAGCTCTAGTTCATTTTTTGGCGCCTGAAGAGAGCAAAGGAGATGATCTTAAGAGATGTGCTGTGTCAGCCATGAGCGCAAGCAAACACAAGTGAAGTAAAAGTAAATGTTACTGGCTTTTGCCACTTTAAAGTTCTAATTTAGTATGTTTGTCCCCATTGATTGCAGAGCCATGGAGCCAGGCACACAAGCACTTAAGAGCAATTATTTGCTCACTAAAATAATTGTATAAAGTAAACCTAGTCTTCAGCCATTAAATTAAAAAGAATATTAACAAAATGCCAATTCTGAATATTCATGTAAAGTATATAGAATTAAGACTATCTTGTTGGTGGTATTATGTTATTTGAGTCAGAACACTCAGCGCTCATCACTAGTTATATGTAATGTTAAACACAGTCATACACATCTTCATGCATACCATGAAGACAGAGATACATTACATCCAAGTCAAAATTTTATACTATCAGTAGATAGGTTTCATTTTCACCATGATGTATCTGGTAAAGGCTGTAATGCAGTTTGCAGTTTAACAGAAATATGTCCTTTGTTTCTTAAGCTTTAATTTCCTTTCACACTCACACACAACAATAAAAATCAAAGAATGAACAAGATCATTGGACATGTATAACCAACACCTAAATAGCTTAATCCAAGAGAAGTGCATTACGTACAAATAAAATGGAAAAGAGAGAACAGAATTCACACTTTACATGGTGTAGCCTACTTATCCCTTTGACTCAAGCTGTTTATCAGATTCCATTTCCAAAAGAAGACCAGGAAACTGAGATGCAGTTTGATTACTGTGTTAACTTTTCTTTTCATACAGCAAGTATGTATTTTATAAATTATTTTGTGATTTCTGTTTATGTTTTTTGTGACAAAACCAACTATATAGAATAATAAATGCAAAGAATATTTTTATCTAGGTCTGAAGCTTTAAAATATGTCCACGAAGAGTACATCATTTCTATGTAGTGAAATCAAAATGTATTTCTTAAAAGAATTGAAGGTGAAGAAATAGAGAATGATGGCCTTTCACAAGCCCACTTTTAGATGCAGTTCTGGACTTGAGGAATTTTAAATTATTCCTCTAATTCTCAGATGCAGCAAAGCTCATTGAGGCAGCATTCTTCATTAAGAAATGTTTAACTCACTAATGATCTGGGCCAAGTGGAGAATGAAGAAAAGCAATTTAAAAGAACACAGCATCTTTTAAAAAGAATAATCACTTGTTCTCCATACAAAATGAATAATTTAGATGGCCAATAGCCAAGATTATCATAGGTGGGCAAAGGAAAATGGAAACTTGTATAATTTCATTGATGCTAATTGCATTTTGGTTGAGGAAGAGGAATTCATGTGCTTGGTGAACTGAAATGCTGTATTAACATAAAATAACTCTTTGGTTGCTTGTGAACTCATTAGAGTTTTAAAATTGCATATTGATCTATGACTTTTTAACATATCATTCAATTGTAGAAATTTATATGAATATATCCAACATTCAGTTTCAGTAAAAGATCTCCAATATAGTTCCATGTTAACCTTTAACCTATCGCTCCACCCATTCTATCTGGCTGTTTAGAAATAAAACCATATATTTACATCATTTGTTTTATATTTGTTTATCATTTGTTTTATAATTTGATTCAGTCTTGTGCTGAAATTTAATATTGACTTTTAGTTCTTCCTTTGCTTTCCAAAATTACTAAAACAACTTTCATCATGTTTCTCAACATTACTGCCATTATATCTTTACTTTTTCATTTCATATATCTAGGCCTTACAAAATGAACCTTGATATTCATGCACATAGCAAAAGAGAAAGTCCAAATCATGCATAGCTTTGCTTTATGAATAAATATTTCTGCTGTTGCAACTTATTATATTTCAGATTTGTCTGAAAATTTTATGACCATTATTGCTGAATTTTTGTAGTACAAGTGTTCATTGCATGCACTTTGAATAAAGTTAGATAATTTCTACTTTTGAAGCTTGTTACTAAAAAAGCTCACATCAATGTAAGCACATTCCTAAAATCAGAACTCTAACAGTACTGACATTCTGTCAGAATGAAAGGTTACAGTGCATACACAGTACATGACACAAGGGACACTTCATGGTAAGCTTCAAAATATCTTTGAAGTTGATTATTATTGAAAATGATCTTTCAGCAGGACCTGTGAAGGAATGAGAGTCCAAAGACTTTCCTAGGGAAATTTTGCTTATTTAATTATTTGTAAAGCAAGAATTCTCTTAGATGGTAATAGAACACTTTAAAGCTATGGTTTCTTTTTGGGTTTTTTTCCTTTCTTTTTCTTTTTCTTTTTTTTTTTTTTTTCAAATCTCTCCCAGATTTTTATGCCCATGACGCCAAAAGGTAATTGCAAACGTAATATTACCATACAGATTATATTAAGTATACTAAGACCATATACACTTTTAAAAAATTTCAAATGTCTTAATTATAGTTTTTGAATTTTTGAAATTTATATATTACAATTTATTTACTTTGTATCCTTGCTGTAGCCCCCTCCCTTGTCTCTTTCCAGTCACATATACTCTCCCCTGCCCCATACCTCTCTCCTATTCCACTGATAGGGAAGGTCCTCCTCCCCTTCCATCTGACCCTAGCTATCAAGTCTCATCAGGACTGGCTGCATTGTCTTCCTCAGTAGACTGGCAAGGCTGCAAGCCCCCAGAGGGAGGGTATGAAAGAGCTGGCCACTGAGTTCATGTCAGAGACAGCCCCTGTTTCCCTTACTAGGGAACTCACTTGGAGACTGAGCTGCCTATGTGCTACATCTGAGCAGGGGGAGTAGGTCCTCTTCATTCATGGTCTTTGGTTGGAGTATTTTTTGAGCTCCTGTCCCCTCCAGGTCTTTCTAGCTCCCTTTTCTTTCTTAAGAGACCCTTTACTCTGCCCAGAGTTTGGTGAGGTATCGCAGAAGCAGAAACACATACATGGTATATTCTCACTTATAAGTGGATATTAGACATATAATATATGATAAACATACTAAAATCTATAGTCGTAAAGAAGCTAAACAACAAAGAGGACCCAAGGGAAGATGCTCAATCCTCATTCAGAAGGGCAAATGGTATAGGCATCAGAAGCTTTGATTTCTTAATGCACTGGAATGAAAACTAGTCTTCCACTCAATTTCAATTACACTATTGAAAATAAACCTAAGGTTTTGTTTATTTGTTCATCACTTTGGAGCATTGAGACCCTGTCTCTGCATATATTAGTCATGTTCTTCATCCTCTTTTAAGTCTATAGTGCAGAGCTTCCAAATACCCTGGATATAACCAGGGTTTTTTACCCTGGAAATCTGCCTAGGATCACACTCATTTCTCTTTTCCTTTAGAAATTGTGAATATGAATTAAGGACTGTTGAATTAGGCTAGAAAAAAATCAGTAGCACAATAGATGGATGAATCCAATTCCTTATTCAGACAAGCACACCAATCTTCCTGGAGAGATGGCTCCTTGAGTATAAAAACTTGCCTTATAAGCTTGAGGATCTAAGTTTCATGCCTGAATCTACCTAAAAGAGAACAGAGAAAACTAAATCTAGACTAGTCCTCTGATCTTCACCTATATGCTATCCGCTGTGACACAAGTGTAAACACACACATATATACACATGAACACACAGCTCATAGAATAATAAAATTAAAATTAACTGAAGAAAAGTATGTCAAGCAAGACTATTATTGAAAGAGACTATGGAATAGGCAGCTGGAGTGAGTTGTTTGCATAGCTATAAAATAACATAAATCTGAGGTTTTCTGCTTGACAGAGCCACTTCACTCTAGATATGTAAGATATACTTATGCCAATTGGATGGCAATGTACACTGCTATTATAAAATATTAAAATGCAGAAAATTATTAATAATGTTTGAAACATAGTAACATGTATGAAAGAATTAATGTGGTTCCTATAGAATTGCATGTAAGTGTTGTCATTCTATGGATATAGTGGAGGTCAGGTCTGATGTTTTAGAAAAAGATACCACCATATATAATGATTTGCTTTCTGTGTAAGTAAACAGATGGCAGCCAGAGGCAATGATGAACTAATTTTGTGATTAGAGTTGAACCTATTTGGAGATATCGTCAATGGATTAGATGAGCAATCTCAATAAAAGTTCTGATTTTATGTGTGTTCTTTCAAATGATTTTCTGTTAACACTTAAATAAACAAAAATGGCCATTCCAGACTCTATATATCCTGACATACTTTTTTGTTTGTTTGTTTGTTTGCTTGCTTGTTTGTAAATTGCTCTGTGTGTCTGTATCTTGAAAGTATAGAAACCAGTCTTTAATAGTTTCATTCAAAAGAAAAATAACAAAGGGCAGGCTAATATTTTATTTTCCATTCAGGTCCCATTAAAGAATGAAAGTTCATATAAATGGAAAGGATGTGTCATGTCAAATTACCAAAAATGGCCATGCTTAGTGTTCAAGGGTGATTATTTCAGACATGTAAGTGAAACAAATACTAGTTTCCTTTAATGATGAAACACTGTTCTGAGCAGTTCATACTTCTAATAACTAGGACTATGTATGATTTAACAAAACACAGGGAATATATGATCTTAGATGAGGGAAACAGTGTATACCTAAGAATGACTCTTATATAATTTTCACTTCAGCTCAATCAAACCTACCTCAAAAATAACATTTAATTATATATAAAGGCTTATTATTTGTGTCTTATATTATGCAAGAAGAGTTGAATATGAGTTTTTCCTGATTTTGTGTGTGTGAATGTGTGAGTGTATGAAGATTACCATTCATAAAAAATGAATACTTCAAATCCTTTGTACATATTAGACACTAAACATATACACTTATTACTGTGCTAACAACAGCATTTTCAGGTCATTTTTATTGTCTTTGTTACTCAAAATACAAGAAAACAGAAGCTTAATGAACAAAGAAACTTGTCCTATTCAGATAACAAAGATGTGATTGATTAGAAGCATATATCAATATGCTATATACCACAAATACATTAAAATATAGCAAATATACATTTACAGATTTTACTAAAAGAAAACAAGGATCTATGAATTTTTTCAAAAGCTATTAGTATAATGTTTATTGTAACAAAAAAATCCACTTTACTTATTAATCAAATCTTGAAGCAAAAATTATCTAATTCACTGGGAAATGTTGCAGATAAATTGGTATTATTTTATTTAGAAAGGTACTCAGCTAGATAACTGAGAATGTCATTGAAAAGTGGGATGGTTGTGATGTTACAAAGAATGAGAAAATCACTCAAAAACTGCATGGGGACAAAACAATTATTGAGTCATAAAAAATTAAAAAGTTTGAAGAAGAATAAAGTACAATGGCATTCATGTGTGAAAATTCCATAATTAAATATATTACTTTGTTTGCTAATTTAAAAAATTAATAGTTAAAAAGCAAAATGTTCTTTAAAAAAAACACTAAAAAATAGAGTAGCAAAAATTTCAAACAGTTGTTTTTATTCATTTAACTCTTTCAACTTCACCTAAAAAAATAATCTAAATCATTTGTCTCAGTCATCAAACTGTTGAACATACAATGTATAAAATATTATCTTATGTGGAAGTAATGTGCATTTCTATAGAATGTTTTCCTGTGTTTTCATCATTCTTCTATCTTCTCATCATAACT
>REGO01000495.1:739613-755831 GCA_010120015.1 Rhombomys opimus | reverse complement strand
TTTTTTGTTTCTCCATATGAAGTTGAGAATTTTTCTTTTGAGGTCTGTAAGGAATTGTATTGGTATTTTGATGAGAATTGCATTGAATCTCTAGATTGTTTTTCCATGCCACCCATATTAACCATTCTTATCTGGCCTATCTCCCATCCCTCATTCCATAAATACTTACATATTCTTTATCTGGATTGTACTTTTTTTTTTTCTGCCACTGATGGAGTGGCAAAACCCACTTGGTTCCTTTTTCCGTGCTAATCCATCATGGATTCTTTCTCTCTCGTCTCTTCCAGTTTGTCTGTCCCCTTCCCATGATTCTCCTGTCCCCAAAGTGTGGGAACCTTAGCCATGCCTACCTCCTTCTGTCCTGCTCAGATACAGACTGCTTTTATTAACCAATCAGGAATAATGTCTTAGGCAGGTTTATACAACAAGGACAGGTGTATCTGGGAAGTAACAAGATCTGGAGGGCCAGAAATTATCATCAAAATAAAAAAGCATCAGAACAACCCACAACTTTATTACTTTTTAAAAAATGCCTCATGCTTAGTAACATCTGCATGACTGAACTCTATTCTCTCTGTAGTCTGGTCAGATATGTCAGTGTAACTCTCTCAGCTTTCAATGTTACAGTGGGTTTGGCATTTGGTGTTGGTATGCATATATTTATAGCCTTCCTTCACAATGTGTTCATGTCTAACATTTTGTCATTGTCACTTTCTATTTAAAAAATGTATTAAACTTATTCATTTATTCATTTTATATCCCAAACATAACCTCCTCCCTTCTTTCACCCTGGTTCCACCCTCACACACTGCCCCCCACCACACACACCTTTTTTCTTTAGAAACCCACCCCAGAACATCAAGTCACATAAAGACTCAGTACATCTTCTTCCACTGGGGCCAGACAAGGCAGCCCAGCTAGGAAAAAGTGATTTAAAAGCAGTCAACACATCAGATATGACCCACGCTCCACTTGCTAGGAGACCCAAGCATATGTATTGTCAGCCTAGGTTAAATCCATGCACTGGTGCTTCAGTCTTTGTAAGCTCCTATTAGCCCAGATTAGTTGACAATGTTGGTCTTCTTTAGGAGTTATTGTCCCCTCTGGTGACGATTTTATCTTTCCCCCCATCCTTCACAAGAATCTTGGAGGGCCACCTAAAGTTTTGATTCCAGTATCTGTTTTGATCTGCTGCTGGGTGGAGCTTCTCTGAGAACAGTAATGCTAGGCTCCTATCTGCAAACAGAGCAGAACATCATTAATAATGTTAGGAGGGGCCTGAGATTTCACCTTACACCCATCAGAATGGCTAAGATAAAAAACTCAAGTGACAACACATGCTGGAGAGGCTATGGAGAAAAGGAAACACTCTTTCATTGCTGGTGGGAATGTAAACTTGTACAACCACTTTGGAAAATCAATCTGGTGCTTTCTCAAACAATTAGGAATAGTGCTTCCTCAAGATCCAGCTTTACCACTCTTAGGGATATATCCAAAAGAGGCTCTAGTACACAACAAGGATATTTGCTCAACCATGTTTGTAGCAGCTTTATTTGTAATAGCCAGAACCTGGAAACAACCCAGATGTCCATCAATGGAGGAATGGATACAGAGATTGTGGTACTTTTACACAATAAAATACTACTCAGCAATTAAAAAACAAGGAAATCTTGAAATTTGCAGGCAAATGGTGGGATCTAGAAAAGATCATCCTGAGTGAGGTATCCCAGGAGCAGAAAAACACACACGGTATATACTCACTTATGTAGACTTATAAGATAGGATAAACATACTAAAATATGTGTACCTAAAAAAGATAAACAAGAAAGAAGACCCAGAGTAAGGTGATCAATCCTCACTTGGAAAGACAAATGGAATGGACAGGGGAAGTAGGAGAAAATAAGTAACAGGATAGGAGCCTCCCACAGAGGGCCTCTGAAAGACTTTACCTAGCAGTGTATCAAAGCAGATGCTGAGACTCATAACTAAATCTTGGGCAGAGTGCAGGGAATCATATGAAAGAAGGGGTAGTTAGTATGACCTGGAGAGGACAGGAGCTCCATAAGGACCAAATATTTCTGTGCACAGAAGTCTTTTCTGAGACTGTTTCTCCAACCAAGGACCATGAATGGATATAACCTACAACTCCACCTCTGGCGTAGCTCATGGCAGCTCAGTATCCAAGTGGCTTCCCTAGTAAAGAGAACAGGAATTATTTTTGACATGATCAATGATAGCTCTTTGACCAATCACCCCCCCCCCCACCAAGGGAGGAGCAGCCTTGCTAGGCTACAGAGGAGGCCATTGCAGCTAGTCCTGAAGAAGCCTGATAAGCTAGGGTCAGATGGAAGGGGAGGAGTACCTCCCCTATCAGTAGACTTAGAGAGGGGCAGAGAGGAAGGGAGGGTAGAATTGGGAGAGAATGAGCGAGGATGCTACAGCTGTGATACAAAGTTAATAAACTGTTACTAATAAAAAATTAATTAAAAAACAGTGTCAGTGTTTGGCTTTATCATATGGGTGAGTCTCAGTTTGGGCCAGCCATTGGTTGTACATTTTCTCATTCTCTGCTTCATCTTTATCTATACATCTTGTAGGCAGGGTAAATTTTAAGTCAAAGGTTTTTTCGGTGGGTTGATGTTTTGCTTCCTCCACTGGAAGTCATACCTGACTAGAAGGTGGCCACTTCAATCTCCATGTCCCCCTCTGCTAGGAATCTTATCTAAGTCACCCCCATATCCTCTCAGGAGCCTACTCTGTGGTGGGTCTCCAGCTTGTCTGAGAGATGTCCTCACGTGGTTTTCCTTCTCTCTCCCAGTTCTGTTGCCTCCCACCCCAGTTCTCCCCACATCTTATCCCCACCTTCCTTCCCTTCCCTTCACTCTTTCCCACCCAGTTTCTGCTCTTCATTCACTTTTGACATCCTTTCGACATCCATTCTATTCTCCCAAGCACCCTTCCTCTTTCTATGTCTATTCCCCCTTTTATAAGCCTTTTCACACGTTTCCTCTATGTGATAGGTAATTTTTTGTTTGTTTGTTTAGTTTTGATTTTTAAAAGATTTTTCTCTCTTTCAATGTTTTTCTTCAAGGACATTTGTTTTCTGTCTCTGTGACATCTATCTATCCTAAAGCAATTTCTAATTCCTCGCAAGACTGAAATACATTCTGCATGTGCCTAAAGCTAAGGTTTTCATTTTATGTTCCTCCATGCTTGTACTTAAATGAGACACCAACGGCTAATGGGCTCTGACCAAATTTTCAAGGATGGCTTATGTGGCAAAGCAAATGAATTGAGCTCCCATTCCACAAGGTGACAGGAGGCAAGCATCTCATCACTAGTTTAAAATAAAGCAAATGATAAGAGAGGCATTGGTCTCAAAGCACTGCCTAGAAAAGATGAAGAAAAACTGCTAGACATTATTTTTCCTCTCTGGGGAACTCTGCTGGTTGCAAAGCACAATGAACAAATGTCAACAGTGCATCTCAGAGACACACCTAAAAGAAATAACAAAACAGATAATTCATCTTGCTTCTTTTTATTTACTTTTTGTTTTCAATTAGACAATAACTATTTACTCACAATTGATATAACAAAAAGATACCTGGAATAAGATTAGAAATATAATTTCAAAAATAAATCTCCACATTTATTTTTTCTTCTGGTTTTCTAAAACACAATGACATAAAAACTATACCTAAACAAAACTTATGCCAAGAATCACTTTCTTATCATATTATTGTGTCTATTTAGCATACAGTTTATAGCTCACACTTTTGGGAATTACCAGAAAGATGTTATGCTACTCAAGTAAAAATTGTATGAAAGAATAATAAAATTATAAAATATATAAACATTCATGTTTGCTTCATATCTTAAGCCTTCTCACCCAACTCTGACCACTAAAAATTAATGCATACTCGCAAATGATTTTAAACAGTGTGCTAGGTGCATTCTTCCAAGCCTAAATGTTTCAGTTAAGTGATAGAGAGCAAAAGTTCTAAAAAATCAGTACAAATTAGGGCAGATGACTTCTATTCTTAAAGCCTTTTAAAAACTATGTTTTAATTCATATTCTTACATCTGAAAAAAGACAAAATTCCCCAACTCTGTATCATACTGTGCATGAGCAAGATGCTGATGTTGAAATACAGAACCTTAGATCCACCTTTTTCTGGGGCACACCCTTTGCTGGTAGTCTATACAAGGAGGTTCTCAATCCACAGTGCTGGATGTCTCAGCTAGTTTTTAGTATATCCCAGAATACTGAAAAAGCAGGTTCTAATACCTGCAAAGGATGGACTTGCCTGAAAGAGTAATGGGCAAGAAGGCAAGAAACAAGAGTTTCCTTCTTCTATGCCCTTACATAGGCTGCCAGCAAAAAGTGTGTCTCTGATTAAAGTTGGATCTTCTCATCTGAAAAAAATAAGGAATAAAGTCTTTCCATTTCAAATCATTTAATTAAGAAAAGTTTCTCACAGTGTGCCTAGCTGCTTGGGTTTTAGTTAATTCTGCATGTAGTTAGTTGACAAACAAGAATATCCATCACTCTGTCCTTGATCCTTCTTCTCCACACACATAATCATTTATTTTGTGACTTCCACATATGTGAGATGAAGCACCTGTGTCTTAAAGAAATATTTCCAAGGCATTGAGAGAAAACTGTGATGCTTGGTGGTAGGACCTGGGCTACCTTGAAGTCCTGATCACATTTTCCCAGGCGCAGAGTAAAAGTGGTAGAAGAACTGTCCAATCCAGTAACTGAGCAATCATCAATTCCCTTTCTGAGAATACAAATGTCACTTTTGGTCCTCTCAAGTCCAGGGCCAGAATTTACAACTACCTTCTGAATATTCATACACATGAATTGTAATGTATATTCTGCATTTACTATACTATGATGCACATGCAACATCAATTAAAGAAAAAGAAGAGATTGAAGTGCTACATGAGAGGGTTGGGTAGAAGAAAAGGAAAGAAAATACAGTATAATCATATTATAATCACAAAAAAAAATGAAAAAGCAAGAATTCTTGTTATCCTAATGAGGATATTCCATTTTATATTTATTTTTATTTTATTTATTTTTTTCTAGAAAACTGAAAATCTATTATCTCTTATTTTTGAAAACCAAGTTCTTTAGCCTTCTTGAGTTTGCGTAAAAAAAAAAAAAACATTTTGATAAAAAATCATCAGTGAACATTTGCAAACAATTTGAAGGAAATCTAGTGTAACATGTTTTCCTGACTTGATAACTGCAATGAAAGGCCATTTTTTTGCCCAGGGGTGCTCACATATTGCCTTTGCCCAGGGGTGTTCACATATTGCCAACTAGATTGTTACTATACTTTCAAAGGGGGTGGGATCATTATGCTATCTCAACATATACTCCTGGAGTTTCCTAATATTATTCTTTAAGTTTTATACCACTGGAGAAAATAAAATGGGTAACTCACCATGACAGAAGATCTTTTACAGAGTTATCACAATGTCCATGACACTTAATTGCCTGCTATACTTAGCATTTGTCCTCTATCTTTCATTCTATGTTCATTTTCTGAACAACATTGTCACCGTGGGAAGTTCCAGAACAGAAAGGTGAATGACTTAATGTCTTCTCTGAAGATAACAAGCTTGTGTAGAAAAACAGAGGAGAGATTTTTTTTATTTTGATTATAGAGTCTTCCCTCACTCATATAGTTGAAGACCAAAACACGTCTACAGATGTACTCAACACATTCAACTACTTATTCAAATGTATTAAGCTACTTACATTATTCACTAAAGCTCGCTGTTTTGCTGTAAGTATCATTTGCGATAAGGCAAAAGTATATGGTTGAAATAAAAATAAAATAAAAGCATATTGTATAATGCTTTTAGTATAAAAGTATAAAATAAAAGCACATTGATATAGGCATTTGTTTCTCTTTTACCATTATAGTTTTCACTTTACTTTTTATGACTGATAAATTCCTAAAGGGAATTATTCTCAGAAATATGCACTCAGATAAATTGTACACACCTTGGAATAGAACAAGTGAATCAAGATTAAGTACATCAATAAAAGTCCAGCCTTGAATTTGATTTTAGCAATTGTGCCTTCTATTCCTTCCTTTAATCAACTGAGCCAATGAGGTATGAGACATGCTAAAAAAATAACAAAAGTAAGATATAGTGTCTCAGAAATAAGTTATTTTACAGTTTCTTTCACAGGATTTGCTTGTTTTGTCTTTCATTAATATTAATGCTTTTTGATTTGGTAGGTATTTCCTGGACCATTAGAAAAATGTTCACATTCCTTTCTGAAGTTCAGTCTGGCTAAAACAGTGACTTGGTAGAGAGCCACTGGGGAATTATTTTTTAACAGAGCTTGTCTTAGTAGTCCAATTCTTATTTTAAAAATGTCATTGCTATGTGTGACTTGGTTGTAAAATTGCTTGAAGTTAACAAGTATGCATTAGCATGCTCTTTTGAAAATCAGATACATATACTCAGTTGGATTTGAGGTCCATTTTTTCAAAAGTACATTTATTTCTTTTAGTTTTAGAAAATAAAACAAAAGCCATAGTTTTTACCAAGTGGTTAGTCTAAAGAAGCCTAGGAGCGGTAAAATGCAATACAAATGATTTGAGATTTTCCTTGGGGAGTCATTTGAAGGCTTCAGACAGCTGAGTGATTACAAAATACACTGAAGCCTGGGGTTAAAATAGTATAATCTACATAGGCCACATATAGATCTGTGTGCTATGCCTGCTGTTCATAAAGTATTAGTGTCACTAGTAATTTCCAATACAATAAACAGAATATTAAAATAAATATAACATACACAGTGTTTGCTCTATTTATTTGCATGTGTGTGAAAGTATGTAACACATGAATGTGATACATGTGAGTATGTGCTTTGTGTGTGTATGTGTGTATGTTTGTGTGTGTGCATGCATGCTTTTGGGGGGCAGATAAAGACACTCAGTGTCCTTTTCTAATACTCTCTGCCTGATTTCTTTGACACCGTTTATTTCACTGAACTTGAAGCTATAGTATCAGCTAGTAAACTCCAGGAAAGCTCTCTCCCTAGCCATGCTGGGTTTCCAGGCACACACTCAGGCATGCCTTTAAAAAGTGTGGGTGTTACAGATGTGAGCTATGTCCCTGTTTCTGTAGCAGATACCCTTACCTGCTAAGATACTTGCATCAGCCCCCATGGTTGAACATGTGAGAGAAAGAGATAGTATAGCAATAGAGACATTATAAAATTACAAACAAGGCGGGGACAAGATGACGGCACCAGGAGGACACTGTGTCTGAGGAACAGGACAACAATCTCCGTACAGCGACCAAGAGACTGAATTCTGGGTTCTAAAACTACAGCGATTGTGTTTCCCAGGTGAGAGGAAACCCCCACAGTGTGGGAACCAGTCGGGTCCACTCTCTGGTCCCCCAGCCAGAACCCGGAAGAGATGCTGGATCACACAGGCACTAAGTCACCAGACCAGAGCCACGCACCTGCGTGTCCTGATCACCTTCCCAGGCTGAACGGTGGGCAAAAAAACACCAGAGACTGGGAGTCCCAGTCATGAGAAAAACCCACCGGGAAGGAAAGTTGTGAGACTGGTCGCGGGTCACCCAGTCTTTCCCTGGAAAAAGTCTCGCAGACCATGGGTACCAGCCGCCATCACAACTGAGCTCCTGCCACCAGCACGGAGAGTGGCTGCCCGCCCAGCTCACCAGTACAGACAAGCTGCACGCCCCAGTGCAACAGAGGCTGAGAATCCCTGTCTGGAGAGGGCACCACAAGGAAGGAAGGAAACCGTGCTGTCATGGGTCACCTATGCTTTGCCTGGGGAAAGTCTCGCAGACCAGCAAGTACGCCTGGCCATCAATGATCCAGGCCCAAGCGGATTGCACAGAGTTATTGGGAACCCAGCTTTCTCAGAATAGCAGGCAGACGTGCACACCGCCAGCCCAGAGACCTGCTTTGTACCAACTACTCCTTACAGACAGAACTGTGTGCCCCAGGACACCAGAGTCTTGGAGTCACTGTCTGGAGAAACCCTCACAAGGAACAAGGAGCAAAGCAAAGGGGACAGACATAGGCCACCCAGTATATCCCCAGAAAAGATCCCACAGACTGGCCCAACCCAGGGACCTTATGTGCCCCAGATAGCCTGCTATTACCAGGAGAGCAGTACTCCCCGCCACAAATTACCCCTTGGGTACTGGGCCCAACCTCAGACCTACAAAAGACCGGGAACCCCGAGATCAACCCCCAGATACTGCTCCAAGGGGCAATCAGTTATCCCTAACAAAACTGACCAAACCACGGGACACACAGTTTACAGCAGCTGGTCACTAAATTTACAGCAAGAAACCCAGAAGCAGGATAGCTGTCCCCAGGACTTCTGCCAGTGAGAGGAGAGCCCTCTTGACTAATAAGGACCACAGTTACCACCCAGGTCTCTATGCCTGAGGTGAGCTGTACCAACTCCTGAAAAACACCTGCCATCCAGTGACTATACCCAAAAAGCTGAGAAGGCTTACTTCAGGAAAAACCATCTTCCTGCCAAAGGGATTCTCTCAACCACAGGATTCCAGGAACAACCAGAAACTAACTTCAAACACCTAAGATAACCCAATGGGTAGAGGACAGCGTAAAAGTTCAACCAACAAAATCCAGAGCAAAATGGCATCTCCAGAACACAGTTATCTAGGGGCAAGTAGCCCTAGACGCCCCAGCATAAATGAAATTCAAGAAGATGACCTAACATCTATGCTCATGAAGGAGATAACAGAGGAAACAAATAAAATACGTAAAGAAATAGAGGAAGCTGCAGCGAAACAGTTTGTGGCCTTTAGAGAGGAAATGCATAAATCACTAAATGAAATAAAAGAAACAGAGGATTGTTCAAACAAACAGCTGAAGGAATTGATGGAAAAACAGGAAAATACAGAGAGACAGGCGAAGGAAATCAACAAAACAGCTCAAGATCTGAAGATAGAATTGGAAAAATTAAAAAAAAACCACACAAATAGAAGAAATTGTGGAGAGAAAGAACATAGGGAAAAAAGCAAGAAGTACAGAGGTTAGCATAACCAATAGGCTATAAGAAATGGAAGAAAGAATCTCAGGTGTGGAAGATACAATGGAAGAAATAGATGTATCTGTCAAAGAAAATGTTAAATCTAAAAAAATTCCTGACACAGACCTTCCAAGAAATTCAAGACAACATAAAAAGACAAAACCTAAGAATAATAGGAATAGAGGAAAAAGAAGATTTCCTGCACCAAAGCCCAAAAAATATTTTCAACAAAATCATTGAAGAAAATTTCCCCAACTTAAAGGAGAGGCCAATAAGAATACAAGAAGCCTATAGAACACCCAATAAATTAGACCAGAAAAGAAAATCCTCCCTCCACATAATAATCAAAACTGTAAGTATACAGAACAAAGAAAAAATAGTAAAAGGTGAAAGAGAAAAAGGCCAAGTAATATATGATAGCAAACCCATTAGAATTACACCTGACTTTTCAACAGAGACTATGAAAGCCAGAAGGACCTGGACAGATATCATGCAGACCCTAAAAGAACACAGATGTCAGCCCAGGCTACTATACCCAGGGAAACTCTCAGTCTTCATAGACAGAGAAAAAAAGATATTCAATGACAAAAACAAATTTCAACAATACCTACAAACAAATCCAGCGTTACAGAAGACACTAGAAGGGAAAATACAACCCAAGAAAACTAGCTACATTCAAGAAAACACAGGAAATAACTAACCTCACTACAGTAAAACAAAACGCAACCAAGCACACAACCATATGACCACAGCCAACATCGAATCCAAAGGATCTAACAGCCACTGGCATTAATCTCACTCAACATCAATGGACTCAATTCTCTAATAAAAAGACACAGACTAACAAAATGGATGCGTAAACAAAACCCAGCAATCTGTTGAATACAAGAAACACACCTAACTCACAAAGATACACATTACTTGAGGGTAAAGGGTTGGAAGACGGCTTTCCAAGCAAATGGATGCAAGAAACAAGCAGGAGTAACCATTCTAATATCAGATAAAATAGACTTTCAACCAAAATTATTAAAAAGAGAGGGGAAGGAGTTTTAGGAGAATTGTTGCAAGTACACTTCATTCTCACCAAGAGAAAATTCCACCAAGAAGACATCACAATCCTGAACATCTATGCCCCAAATACAAGGGCTCCCACATTTGTGAAAGAAACATTGATAACACTTAAACCACACATAGATCCCCACACATTAATAGTGGGAAACTTCACCCTACTCTCAACAAAGGACAGGTCAACAAAACAGAAATTAAACAAAGAAACAATATCTCTAACAGAGGTCATGAATCAAATGGACCTCACAGACATCTACAGAACCTTACACCCAAACACAAAAGAATTTAACTTCTTCTCAGCACCTCATGGAACCTTCTCCAAAATAGACCGTATAGTTTGCTCACAAAGCAAACCTCAACAGATAAAAGAAGATTGAAATAATCCCTTGTATCCTGTCTGATCACCATGGAATAAAGCTAGACCTCAACAACAACAGAAATAGCAAAAAGCCTACACACACATGGAAACTGAACAATTTGCTACTAAATGACAGCTGGGTCAGGGAAGAAATAAAGAAAGAAATTAAAGTCTTCCTAGAACTCAATGAAAATGAAGACACAACATACCCAAACCTGTGGGACACAATGAAAGCAGTGCTAAGAGGAAAGTTCATAGCACTAAGTGCCTTCAAGAAGAAATTCGAGACAGCTCATTCAAGCAACTTAATGATTCACTTAAAAACCCTAGAAAAAGATTAAACAGACACACCAAAACGGAGTAGATGGCTGGAAATATTCAAACTCAGGGCTGAAATCAATCAATTAGAAAGAAATAAAACAATTCAAAGAATCAATGAAACCAAGAGCTGGTTCTTTGAGAAGATCAACAAGACTGACAAACCCTTAGCCAAGCTAACTAAAAGGCAGAGAGACAGCATCCAAATCAAGAAATCAGAAATGAAAAGGGGGACGTAACTACAGACACTGAGGAAATCCAAACAATCATTAGGACTTACTTCAAAAGTAAGTCACAAAATTTGAAAATCTAAACAAAATGGACAATTTTCTTGATCAATTCCACTTACCAAAGCTGAATCAGGACCAGGTAAATCAATTAAATAGTCCTATATCCCCCAAGGAAATAGAAGCGGTCATCGAAAGTCTCCCATCCAGAAAAAGCCCAGGACCTGATAGTTTCGGTGCAGAATTCTACCAGACCTTCAAAGAAGAGATAACTCCAATTCTCTTCAAACTATTCCATAAAATAGAAACAGAATGAACACTACCAAACTCATTCTATGAAGCCACAGTCACCTTGGTACCTAAACCTCACAAAGACCCAACAGAAAAAGAGAATTTCAGGCCAATCTCCCTTATGAACATTAATGCAAAAATACTCAACAAAATACTCACAAACTGAATACAAGAACACATCAAAGATATCATCTACTATGACCAAGTAGGCTTCATCCCAGGTGCAGGGGTGGTTCAATATATGGAAATCCATCAATGTGATCCACAATATTAACAAACTGAAAAAAAAAAAAAAACACATGATAATCTCCCTTGATGCTGAAAAAGCAACCTGACAAAATCCAACATCCATTCATATTTAAAGGGATACAAGGCACATATCTAAACATAGTAAAGGCGATATACAGCAAGCCTATAGCCAACATCAAACTGAACGGAGAGAGACTTAAAGCAATCCCACTGAAATCAGGGACAAGACAAGGCTGCCCACTCTCTCCATATGTCTTCAACCTACTTCTAAAAGTTCTTGCTAGAGCAATAAGACAGTTGAAGGAGATCAAGGGGATACAAATTGAAAAGGAAGAAGTCAAATTATCACTCTTTGCAGATGATATGATAGTATATGTGAGTGACCCCAAAAACTCTACCAGGGAACTCCTACAGCTGATAAACACCTTCAGCAAAGTGGCCAGATACAAAATTAACTCAAAAAAATCAGTAGCCCTCCTGTATACAAAAGACAAAAGGGCTGACAAAAAAAATTAGGAAAACAACACCCTTCACAATAGCCACAAATGACATAAAGTATCTTGGAGTAACCCTAACCAAGCAAGTCAAAGTTTTTGAATGAACAAGGGTAAGGTGTATATATTTTAAAAGAACATTATACCAACACTTCACCTTCTAGCCTCCTAGGGCTAGAATGTTTCAGCCTCCTGGATTTACTGCTAAATAAACTCATTCTTCCTAGTTCTTTCTGAATACTGGCTGGCTTGTTCAATTCGGCTGTTATGGCTCAAAACTCTTCTCCAAGCTGACTGATCCAAAGTGCCTTCTCTCAGCTTCTCATTGAATAGCTCTGGCTGGAAAAATTACCTCTGAGCTCGACAAACTGAACAGAACTAAAAGGAATTTCACAAACTCAGTTGAGCTCAACTAAATTCAACTGAACTGTGCTGAACTCAAAATCACCTCTCTCTCCTTGTAGTGTTCTTAAGTAGCTTCTCCTTCCTGTCTGTTCTCGAGAGAATTAGGCATATTCCATCTCTGACTCATTGTAATGGAAGTTTTGGTTTCTTTGTAAGCTCAGTTGTGTAAATGTGGTTTTGTTTTAATCCCAAGTGTGGGATCTTGGTTAGACTATAATTTGTCCACACCTGTTAACTGTCTCATGCAGAGCATAATCTTTGCCAGCTGGTAACAGCCTTTCATGTGACACAGAGAAGGGCATGGTCAGGAATCAGAGTATAAATAAGACATAAGAATGACAGAGGAGAATAAATGCCATGGACAAAACCACAAGTGTACATTAATAAACTGCACTGATTTTTTTCCTTTCTCTCTCCTTCCCTTCTCTACTTTCTTCCCTCCTGTGACAGTCTTATTTTCCTGTGTCACTCTTATTCCCAGAAAGAGAGGAGTTGCTTGGGCTGTGCTTGGGTGTGTGGCAAGTAGCAGTTTGGAGAGACCAGAGATAGTGTGGCCGTTTGGAGCAGACAGAAGAAGAGAAATGCTTCAGGGTGCCATGGGATGAAAGAGCCTGCTAGCTGCATCTGCAGTTGACAGAGATTGGTACAGAGCCTTAAAACAACCCCTTACTCCTAAATAGCCAGGAGAAGTAAAGGGGTCTGGGCCTTCTTTCCCCATTAACCTCTCCTCTCTCCTGCTTAAGGTTCAGAGGGTCAGTGGAAGGGAGGTAGAAATCCAAACATCCCAATTAGAGTTTTAAAAAAGACTGCTACAGGTGGTTTTTCGATACAAGATCACTAGTGTAAAGAGAAGGACAAAAGGAAAAAAGGGAGGGAGGGAGCAAAGGAGGGAAGGGGAGAGAAAGGAAAAAAAAATCAGTGCAGTTTACTGATGTACACTTGTGTCTTTGTCCATGGCATTTAGTCTCCTGTGTCAATCTTTGTCTGAATATTATTTTATGCCTGGTATTTAGAGCACATTCTCTTTTTGCATTCTTCAATATGTTTAGGCTTTAAAATTTCTGATGAGTAATGAGACATGTCATCATTTTCCCCACATATTTGTTGGCCATTTGTTATCACCTTTTGTGTAATGGTCTAGGCCTCTAAAACATCATATATCATATGGATGACTGACTGACTGACTGAATGAATGAATGAATGAATGAGTTCCACATGGCCCAAGTTGACTTCAGACTCAGTAAGTAGCCTAGGATGGTCTTGAACTCCTGATTCCTTTTCTTCATACTTCACAGGGATTCTAAACATGTACCATATTGCCCAGAACCTGCCAATGTTACATCTGAGGTATATGAATTTTTATTCTTTAGTGATATGACATCATATATCAACTTTGTAACATGTATACTTTGTTAATATAAATATTTTCTAGTATTTTATAAGCTGTTTTTTTCTATTCTATTGTTTGATTTTTTTTTTGCCATCCTTAAATTTAGTTTATTGTCATTTGGTTTTTATATTTTACTTTGTTTTCACTGTTCTGATTTTTTTCATATTTTTAATATTTTGAAACACAGATCAGGATAAAAATTGAAATTTTATCCTCCTTGTCAACAGTGAAATCTTGTCAAGAAATATAATCTTAGCCAGGCATGGTTTCACATATTTTTATTTCCAGAACTTAAGAGTCAGAGGCAGGCATACATCTATGATTTCTAGGCTAGTTTGGTCTATAAAATGAGTTCCAGGATAGCCAGGGCTACATAGTGAGATCCTGTCTCAAAAAATAAATATAAAAAAATAGGAAGAAAGAGGAAAATGTCTTCTTCTAAGTAATACATGTGCCACTATTTTGGTTCTCTTTCTGAGGAGTTAAAACTGTTTTTAAGTGTTTAAGATTTAATTTTTATTTCCTTTAATATTTAATTTATTTTTGTCATTAGTGATGACAGTAAGCATGAACAGGGAAGTCAACAAAGGCATAGAAATTTGCCTTTTTTGTTTAAACTCCCTAACTATGGCAGTGGGAAATGCATCTCTCAGTCCTACTTTGAGGTATAAAGAATGCTAATGTCATACTTTGGAAAAAGGAACATCATTTTCAGAAGCAAGAGCTGCAACACATTCATTATAAGCACACTTCATCTAATCAATTCCTCCTACTAAAAGATACAAAGGAAAATTTCGATGAAATTTCACAGCCACGAACACTATTCTTACTGTTAGGGGAGAATAGCAACGGATGTTTTTTTGTTTGTTTATGTTTTTTTTTTTTCTGCACACAGAAGAGAGTTCTTCCTGCCAGCCAATTGTGAAGTGTACATCCGGGCTGAAGAGCAACTCTCTCCAAAGCCATTATTTTTTTTACATAGTGAAAAGGGCAACTTTGTACCTATCTCTGGAAGTTATCCAATAGCTTCCTATTGGCACTTGCTTAGAATTCATGAGTTAAAATAATCTACAAGCAAAAAATTTCAAAATATGGCATACAATAATTGATATCATTAATCTGTATCAACTAATAATGCCAGATAACAGATAGCATACATTATTTTATGCAAAAAATAATTAGCATCTAGGGAAAAGAGCAGTAAATTTAACAGAAACAAATGGGGCATTGAGTAAATACATTAGCATGCAGGAAAGAAGTCTAAAATATTGAAAAATAAGGTATTTTTTAATTAATAAAGAGGGATGGATAACTAGAATAAAACATAAAATTATTGTGTCTTTTTATTTTTTATCATTATTTACAATTTAGCCACTTTTTATCCCAGTTGTATACCCCTCCCTCCTCTCCTCCCTGCCCTACACTCCCTCCCTCTTCCTCCCCTATCCCTCTTCCCTAGTCCTCTGATAGAGGAAGTCGTCTTCCCCTACAGTCCAACCCTAGCCTAACAGGCCCTATCAGGACTGCCTTGATCTTCATTCTCGGTGGCATGGCTAGTTCACCCCACCAGGGAGAAGTGATCAAGGCGCAGGTAACTGAGTTCACTCATATGGACACTCATATGGAGACTGAGCTGTCTACTTCTGAGCAGGACGTCCAGGTCCTCTTCTTTGGTTGATGTATCAGTCTCTGCAGTCCCACCTGTATCTAGTTTTTTTTTTTTTAATTTTAAATTCTTATTTATGTTTTATTATCATCTATTACAATTTATTCAATTTGTATCCCTGCTGTGCCCCTCCCTCATCTCCTCCCAATCCCACCCTCCCACCCTCCTCTTCCCCTATGCCCTCTCCTAGTCCACTGAGAGGGGAGGTCCTCTTCCCCTTTATCTGACTCTAGCCTATCAAGTCTCATGAGGTCTGGCTGCATTGTCTTTCTCTGTGGACTGGCAAGGCTGCACCTCCCAGAGGGAGGTGAACAGAGAGCCTGCCACTGAGTTCATGCCAGAGAAAAAGCCCTGAAAATAAAATATAGAATAAACAACCTTAAATCTACACTCCTAGAGAAGCTAAAGAACAAGGAAAACCCCAGGGAAGATGTTCAGTCCTCATTCAGAAGGCCAAAGCAGTAGACAATGGAAGCAGAAGAAGACAGGGAACAGGTCAAAAGCCTACCACAGAGAGCCTCGGCAGCACTCTACAGATGAAGGTATCAAAGCACAGGCTGAGACTCACAGCCAAACTCTGGGCAAAATGCATGGAATTTTATGAAAGAAAGAGGACATAAAAAGACCTGGAGGGGACAGGCGCTCCAAAAGGAGACCAACAACAGAGCCAAAAAA
>REGO01000495.1:704207-739593 GCA_010120015.1 Rhombomys opimus | reverse complement strand
AAAAAAAAAAAAAAAAAAAAAAAAAAAAAAAAAAATTGAGCCCTGGGGGCTCAGAAGAGAATGATACCCCAACCAAGAACAATGCATTAAGAGGACCTAAAACTTTGGCTCCGATGTAGCCCATAGATTCTGTTCCATAGTAAGGGGAGTAGGGCTTTCTCTGGCAGGTTCCCAGTGTTAATGGCTTTGTTGGTCTTTTTGTGGGGCTCCTGTCCACTCTGGGTCCTTCATATAGAAGGACCTTTCTTCCATAAGACTCCCTGTGCTCTGTCCAAAGTTTGGCTGTGAGTCTCTGCATCTGCTTCAATCCCCTACTGGGCGGAGTCTTTTAAAGAACATCTGTGGTAGGCTCCAGTCCTGTTCCCTCTCTTCTACCACTTCTGGTGTCTATCCCGTTTTCCTTTCTGAATGAGAATTAAGCATCTTCCCTAGCATCCTCCTTGTGGTTTAGCTTCTACAGGTCTGGAGATTTTAGTATGTTTATTCTATATTATATGGGTACTAGCCACTTACAAATGAGGAACCCTCCTCCATTGCTGGTGGGAATGTAAATTGTACAACCACTTTGGAATCAATTTGGGCACTTTCTCAGAAAACTGGGAATAGTGCTAACTCAAGAATCAGCGATACCACTCTTGAGCATAACTGAAAGACGCTCAACCATACAACAAGGACATTTGCTCAACTCTATTCATAGCAGCTTTATTTGTAATTACCAGAATCTGGAAACAGCCCATATATCCCTCAATGGAGGAATTGATACAAAATGTGGTATATTTACACAAGGGAATACTATTCAGCTATTAAAAACAAGGAAATCATGAAATTTGCAGCAAATGGATGGAATTAGAAGAGATCATCCTGAGTGAGGTAGCTGAGAAGCAGAGAGACATGCATGGTATTGTATGTCTTAAAATCATGTGAGTTTTTTTGTTTGTTTGTTTGTTTTGGGGGGGATGGTAGCACTTGCTCTGTTTGGTCAAGTGAAAATTTACAGAAAATTATTTGCTCCTTCATGACTAGAAATATTTTGGTTGTGTTATTTTTTACCATATATTTTCTAGATGACTGAATAATAGAAAAAGGAATGATTGGATTGATGGATGGGTAAATTGTTGGTATAATGTTCTTTTGAAATACATACACCTTAACCTTGTTCATTCAAATGCTGATTTCTCTCCCCCACTGTCAGGTTTCAATCCAGATATTGCATTGTGATGTTTATTCTAAGCAACACCTGTCTCAAGTTTCTGTAAACATGCCACCATTTGTTCTCCATTTTATCAATTAAAACAAGCAGCCACAAGGTTGAGCAATGGGGAGGAAAGGGTGGGACATCATGGTTCAGAGTGGGAGGAAAGGAAAGAAACAGGAGGAGAGGAAGGAGTAGGAGGGAGAGAGGGGAGGAACCAGAAGAGAGGAGAGAAGCAGGGAGAGCAGAAGCTGGAGGAAAGGTCTTGGAAAGACATGGAGAGATGGACCAGACCTAAGATATCACTAAAAGCAAGTATAATGGGTAAAATCTGAATGGTAGGAAACTACGTGGGCTTGGAGGTCTAGGATGGAATAACTATTGCCCAGCATTGTGATCTAGGTTAATTAAACAAATCCCAGTCTTTTTCTGCTGATTTGGTTTAACAGCTGTTTAGGATTAACTGCAGCTTTACTAAAAGATATCAATAGTAAATATTAATAACCAAATACAACAGTGAATGAACAAATGCATAGACTATTTCAGTAAGAAATTTTACATGATATATTTTTTGTATTTTATTTTTTGTTTTTATTAAGTCAATTTACATCTCAGTCATAGGCTCCTTCCACCTTTCTTTCCAGTCCCACCCTCCCTCCTGCATCCCCTCTCCCCTTTTCCTCAGAATAAGAAAGCCTCTCTACCCAGACAGCCTGGTTCATCTATTCACATAAGGACTGAGTTTGTCTTCCTCCCTTATGGCTTGATAGGGAAGTCCCATTAGAGGGAAGTGATAAAAAAGCAGGTAACTTAGTCCATGTTAGATATATCCTCCAGCCCTCACATTTTTTTATCTTTGGAAATATGCAGTTGTTAAAATTTCCTTATTAAGTCAGAAGAGTCAGAAATATTGCTCCTAGAATAAAATAATATTAAAGAATTTAATTATATTAACAGTTATAATTTTTAATCCCAAGTAATGGTTTAGTTCACTTACATGATAAAAACTATTTTAAGAAAAACATAATTATGGTATAAATAAATACATTTTACATATCCTGATGTTAAATATTTAACATTAAGTTAAATAAGAAACTTTAATTTTTTCTTTGTTATCATTATTTATTACAATTTATTCACTTTGTACTTTAGCTGTAGCCCCTTCCCTCATCTTTTCTCTGTCCCATGTTCCCTCCCTCTTCTCCTACTTTGTCCCTCCCCTAGTCCTTGATAGGCAAGATTCTCTTCCCCTACTATGTGACCCTAGCCTATTAGGTTTCATCAGGACTGTCTGGTTCCTCTTTTTCTGTTTCCTAGTATGGCCACCTCACCAATGAGTGGTTATCAAAGAGCTGGCCACTGAGTCCATGTCAGAGACAGCACTTGCTCCCCTTACTAGGGAACCCATTTGGAGACTGAGCTGCCTATGGACTACATCTGAGCAGGGTGTCTAAATCCTCTCTGTTCATTGTTTTTAGTTGATTCATCAGTGTCTGCAGGACCACCTGAGCCCAAAATTTTTGGTTCTGTTGGTCTCTGTGTGGAGCTCCTGTCCCCTCCAGGTCTTTCAGTCTCCCCCTTCAGCATCTTATAAACAGTAGAGCAAACAGGGATGTGTTGGTAATAAGTGCATCTTTTACTTAATAGTACTTGCAGATGCACACAACTTCTTAAACAAGATATTTTAAAGAGAATCAAGGAAGAGGCTGGAGTACAATTTATGGGGAGAAACTAAGCCTTTTAGCTTTCATCAGATATCAGTCATTGGCCTCTTTACCAATTTTTACTAATAAGTTGAAATAAATTATTCCCTCAAATAAGAGGGAATAATAAATCAAAAATAGATACATGAAAAAAAAAAGAAATAGATACATGGCCCATACAAGAGAATATTAAGCCACTGCTTTGTGCACTTCTGATGTCTTATCACAGCAGTAATTAGTACTATTAGCTACACGATGAGCTCTTTGGAAATGGTCTACACTGTTCTGTTTGAATTTTATTGCACTGAATTATTCTGCTATTTTTGAGACTTATTTTTCTTTTTAAAAATATTGTTTGTTTTTAGTTCCTGTATTGTTTTAAGGTTTGAAGGTGCTTCACTCCAGGAAAATGAATCTATTTTAAGTGATGTGTGGGCTTTATATGTAGTTCTGGCATAACTCCTTAGCCTTATTGCAAAGAGACAGGACTCTCGTGTGGTATATTTAAAACTGCAAAGATTCTAATGCTAAAAATGAAATCCCAGGCAGAGTCATTAATACCTGAATGAAAAAAAAATATCTTAAAATCTTTCTAAATTCTAGTTATTTATTTTATTTTCCTAGTTATATAATTTCCTCATTTTGAGGGAAATATTATTTGGTGTAAAACTGGCCAATGGCCAATGAACTATTAACCTCTGAAGATCACAAGCTTAAGACAGCGTTAGAGAAACTGAAGGTGCTATTGTAAAAGAAAAAAAAATAAGCAAAGACATACTGAGATATAAGGTATCAGAAGCCAAATAAAAGCAACACAATGCTCTGAGGGTTAAGTAGGAAAATGTCTTGAAGTGATGCTATAATTTCAGTTTAACAATCATTTATGTGCAAGCTTGTCCATGCTGAATATAGCTCACACAAACAAACTAGGCACATTAATATTTAGAAGGATTGGATAAAATTGCCATGAAGCAAGAGGAGTTGATATAATCATTCTCTATAAAAGAATATTAAAAATCAATATAAGTAAGCCATTTCCTGACATTTATTGTGTGTAAAATCACTTTGTGTATTTCATTTTGTTCTTTCTGGTTGATATATATATTTTGCAACAAAAGGTATGTTGATCGTCATGATTACATGAAGGACTCAAACCTAAGTAAAATAACGTATATTGTTTCAAAAATTATAACCCTGATTACTTAATGTCAGAAAATATTCTAAGTTATTTTACTTAGCTGCTTTTCAGTTTTGTTGTCTCCTTTTACACTTGTTTGGAATAATATATTTCCTTACCTTATTTAACACTCACTTATTTTCATTAAGTACTACATACACTGCTAAAAAAATAAATGTTATCAGCGGTTTCAAATTTCTGTCATGATGCAAACATAGATTAATATAACCACTTAAAAAAGCAATCAAAAGATTCTCTGAACTCAATTATAGTGCAGGGAATCTTATGGAATAAGGGGAGACAGAAAGACCTGGAGGGGACAGGAGATCCACAAGGAGACCAACAGAGCCAAAAATTATGAGCTCAGCGTGGCCTACAGAGACCAATACTCCAGCCAAGGATCATGCATAAGGAGGACCTAGACCTCCTGCTCATATGTAGCCCATAGGCTGCTCAGCCTCCAAGTGGGTTCCCTAGTAAGGGGACCAGGGGCTGTCTCTGACATGAACTTGGTTGCTGGCTCTTTGATCACCTTCCCTTAGAAGGGGTGGTTGCAGCCTTGCCAGATCACAGAGGAAGACTATGAATGACAGTCCTGATGAGATCTGATAGACTAGGGTCAGATGGAAGGGAGGAGGATCTCCCCTATCAGTGGACTAGTGGAGGGGCATAGGGGCAGAAGAGGGAGGGAGAATGGGATTGAGAAGGGATGAGGGAGGGTGCTACAGCTGGGATACAAAGTGAGTAAATTGCAATAAATGATAAATAAATTTAAAAAAAAACAAGCAAAAGTTTTAATATGTTTTAATGAGGATCAAAATAATTAGTGTAAGTCATATGAAACCTCTGTATATATTGATATTCTTGTCAGGTTAAGACTAAATACTCTTGCTGGACACAGTGACACATGTCTGTAATCCCAGCACTCAGGGAGTTAGAGGCAAGCAGATCTCTGTGAGTTTGAGATCAGCCAGGGCTACAAAGTCCAGGACAGGCAAGGCTACACAGAGAAACACTGTCTTTAAAAAAAAGAAAGAAAAGAAAAGAAAAAAGGAAAGGAAAGAAAAAAGACTGAGTACAATCACTTGAAAGATAAAAAGTAGAGGTGCTAAGAAGAAAGGTTTAGTGCTAAGTTCTGAAAATATTTCAGTGACCCAATGTGGTAACAATTGTCCCTAAAATAGATAAATTTATCTAATGATTTGCCAGGAATATTTTTGCTACTATTTAGAATGCACAGCCAATAATCATCAATCTTTGGACTGTTACTCTACCCACCAGGGTACTGAAGGAAATACTGAGACTCATAGCTAAACTGTGAGCAGAGTGCCAGAATCCTTATGGAAGAAGAAGAAGATAGACCGGGAGGGGTCAGGAATTCCACAAGGAGAACAACAGAGCCAAAATACCTGACCTGAGGTGGGTGGGTGGGGGAACAAAGAGACCTATACTGTAACTAAGGACCATTTTGAAGAGAACCTGGATGCCTGTTCAAAGGAAGTCCATTAGCTGCTCAGTTTCCAAGTGGGTTTTCTAGTAAGGGGTACAGGGGCTATCTCTGACATGAACCTAGTGTCTGGTTTTTTGATCACCTCCGCTTGTGGGGTACAACCTTGCAAAGCCACAGAGAAAGATGACGCAGCATGCCTTGATGAGACCTGATGAGCTAGGGCCAGATAGAAGGGGAGGAAGTCCTCCCCTATCAGGTGACTAGGGAAAGAACACTGGGGGAGAAGAGGGAGGGTGGGTGTGACTAGGAAGAGATGAGGGAGGGGGCTGCAGAGATGATACAAAGTGAACAAATTGTAGTAAATAAATATATAAATTAACTTAAATTAAAAAATAAGTTTAAATGAATGGCAAAGAAAAATTAAAAAAAAAAAACTTTGGACTGTGTATAGTTATGTTCAGTTACATGCAGGTGTCCTCAGAGAATGGAAGTTTCAGATCTCCTGGAACTGGAAATATGTCCTGCCCAACATGATTCATGAGAGTCAAATAACAATGCTTTGTAAGAACAGTACATGGTTCTTAACTACTGAAACATTTCCTAGCCTCTTGACAGTATTAATACATGTGATAGCCACACTCATCTGTAGTATAAGAAACATTTAGAATGCAGTAGTAAAGAATTGTTTTGGTCTTAGCAGAGTTGTGACTGTGAACAGATGTCAAATACATTGGGCCTATGATAATAAGTGGTACAGCTGGATCATACTGTAGATTTGCATTTGGTTTTTTTGAGGATACTTTATATTGATTCCTAAAATAGTTGTACCAATTTGTTTCCCCCTCAACAGTAAAGGAGGGTTCCATTGTCTCAATGATGGTTCTTACATTTTTGTCAGTTTTGTTCATCTTTCAGTTTGGGGTAAGATTAAACCTCTAAATTGTCTTGATTTGCATTTTCCTAATTGGTAAGGATGATGAAAACTTTTGGTGGTGTTCTTTCATTTCTTCTATTGAGAAATCTCTGTCAGATCCCTAGCCCATTTCTTTTAGTGTGTCTTTTCTTTCTTTGGCTCTTCGGTTTTGAGTTCTTTGTATATACTGGATATTAATTCTCTGTGAGATAGATAGCCTCCAAATCTTTTCCATTCAGTGGGTTTCCTTTTCACTTGATTCTAAAAATAAACATTAAATATCATGCCTCTTTTGGAAATATTTCCTGCTTATCTTCAGCAGTCTATTATTACTTACTTGTGTTACTTTTGTTCATGTGGTTTTCGAACTATCTTCATTTACTTTATTTTCATGTTGATATCTTCAGATGTCTTTACAGCTCTCTTCAGCTCAAAGGATCTATTAGAGATTAATAGTTTCAATTTCAGTGTAGTGACCACAGTAACTTTCCTGTCTTGTGGGATATTCTCTTCTTTATGGTTGTCTTTGCATTATAGTTATAGTTTATTCATTTTCTAAATTTGTTTCCTAATTTTGTGGGGTTTTTCAGGGTTTATTTCATAATCTATCTATTTATCATATTTCTCAAGCACTCCCACCCTAAATTATAATACTTACCTTACTTATTGATTCTTAAAAGATTTATTTACTTTACAGAAGCTTTTCAGTTTCATGCAGTCCCATTTAGTGATTGATAATCTTAGAGCCTGTGCTGTTGGTGTTCTGTTCAGGAAGTTGTCTCCTGTGCCAATGAGTTCTAGGCTGTTCCCCACTTTTGCTTCTAACTGATTTAGAGTATCTGGTTTTATGTTGAGGTCTTTGATCCACTTTTATTTCATTTTGTGCAGGGTGATAAATATGGATCTATTTTCATTTTTTCTGCATGTAGACATCCAATTGGAACAGCACCATTTGTTGAAGATGCTGTCTTTTTTCCATTGAATGGTTTTGGCTTCTTTGTCAAAAATCAAGTATTCTGAGGTGTGTGGGTTTATTTCTGGGTCTTCTATTTGGTTCCTTTGATCGTCCTTTCTGTTTCTATGTCAATACCATGCAGTTTTTATTACTACTGCTCTGTAGTACAGCTTGAGATCAGGAATGGAGTAACCTCCAGACGATCTGTTGTTGTACAGGATCGTTTTGGAGATTCTGGGGTTTTGTTTCTCCATATGAAGCTGAGAATCTTTCTTTCAAGGTCTGTAAAGAACTGTGTTGGTATTTTGATGGGAATTGCATTGAATCTGTAGATTGCTTTTGGCAGCATGGCCATTTTCACTATATTAATCCTACCAAGCCATGAGCATGGGAGATCTTTCCATCTTCTGACATCTTCTACTAATTCTTTTTCAAAGACTTGAACTTTTTTCAAACAAGTCTTTTACTTGTTGGTTAGAGTCACCCCAAGGTACTTTATGTTATTAGTGGCTATTGTGAAAGGTGTTGTTTCCCTAATTTCTTTCTCAGCCCTTTTTTCTTTGATATACAGGAGGGCTTCTGATTTTTTGGAGTTGATTTTGTATCCAACCACTTTGCTGAAGGTGTTTATCAGCTGAAAGAGTTCTCTGGTTGAATTTTTGGGGTCGCTCATGTATACTATCATATCATCTGCGAATAGTGAAACTTTGACCTCTTCTGATTTGTATCCCCTTGATCTCCTTTAGTTGTCTTATTGCTCTAGCTAGGGCTTCAAGTACTATGTTGAAGAGATATAGGGAGAGTGGCCAGCCTTGCCTTGTCCCTAATTTCAGTGGGATTGATTTAAGTTTCTCTCCATTGAGTTTGATGTTGGCTATAACCATGCTGTATATTGCCTTTACTATGTTTAGGTATGTGCCTTGTATCCCTGATCTCCCCAAGACTTTAAACATGAATGGCTGTTGGACTTTGTCAAATGCTTTTTCAGCATCTGAGGAGATGAATCAATCTGGCACTTTCTCAGACAATTAGGAATAGTGCTTCCTCAAGACCCAGCTAGAACACTCCTAGGCATATACCCCAAATTTGCTGAAGTACACAACAAGGACATTTGCTCAACCATGTTTGTAGCAACTTTATTTGTAATAGCCAGAACCTGGCAAAAACCCAGATGTCCATCAACGGAGGAATGGATACAGAAATTGTGGTAGTTTTCCACAATAGAATACTACTCAGCAATCACAACTAAGGAAATCATGAAATTTGTAGGCAAATGGTGACATCTAGAAAAGATCATTCGGAGTGAGGTATCCCAGAAGGAGAAAGACACACATGGTATATACTCACTTATATAGACCTATAAGATATGATAAACATAATGAAATCTATACACCTAAAGAAGATAAACAAGAAAGAATACTCAGGGTAAGTTGATCAATTCTCACTTAGAAAGACAAATGGGATGGTCATTGGACATAGGAGAAAACAAGTAACAGGACAGGAGCCTACTGCACAGGGCCTCTGAATGACTCTACCCAGCAGTGTATCAAAGCAGATGCTGAGACTCATAACCAAACTTTGGGCAGAGTGGAGGGAATCAAATGAAAGAAGTGGGAGGTATTATGACATGGAAAGGATAGGAGCTCCACAAGGACCAAATATATCTGGGCAAAGGGGTCTTTTCTAGGACTAATAATCCACCAAGGACCATGTATGGATATAACCTAGAACCTCTGCTTAGATGTAAGCTGTGGTAGCTCAGTAACCAAGTGGGTTTCCCTAGTAAGTGGAACAGGGACTCTTTCTGACATGAACTCAATGTCAGGCTCTTTGATCTCCCCACCCTCCAAGGGAGGAGCAGTGCTGCTAGGTCACAGAGGAGGACTTTGCAGCCAGTCCTGAAGATACCTGATAAAACAAGGTCAGATGAAAGGGGAGGAGGTCCTCCCCAATCAGTGGACTTGGAAAGGGGCAGGGAGGAGATGAAGGAGGAATGGTGGGATTGGGAGGAAATGAGGGAGTGGGATACAGCTGGGATAAGAGTTAATAAAATGTACCTAATAATAAAAAAGTAGAAATTATGAATAGCCACCAATTATCACATGTCCAGAATAAACTCTCCTTAACATGTTTATATTTATGTTTATTGTAAAAATACACATATAAAAGTATCAAACACCTATAATATTATATCAAATACATCACTATAACTCAAGTATTTATTATTACATATTTATTTAAGGTTTTGACATGGAAATATTTCATATTCATGGAAGATGACTGATATATGAAAACGAGACACATTCTATTTACAAGTAAAACTATATATCGCTTAAAATGTTTACTAAACATCAAGTATGATTTCAGTCTTTCTCTACCTTGTATGTAAAGTAGAATATCTTATGGAGTTTTTGTATCATCTATTGTTTAGACCACATCCTATTCTAACTAAATGAATTTTAGGATTAGCAATCAAACAATTTAAAATCTCCTTAGATGATATTATTATTCAGTTAAGGCTGAATAATTTATTTACAATAAATGTGCTTTTACATTCTGTATCTGCAGTGAATCCCATGCAAACAATTTCACTGGTTATTTTCTTTTCTGGCCCACAAGCATCTTTAGGAGCTCACTGACAACATATTTTATTCATAGAGTAATAGTCAAGAGAGGCATTGAATATTGGGCACTGAATATTCAACAATTGCTACATATGAAAGAGAAGAAAATACATATTTTGGATGATTTCACCTGAATCTTAATGATTCTCTTCTTCATTAGAGAGCATCTTCTTTTCTTTTAAAATTGGCATGGCTTAAATCCATATGTTACAATTAAACTGTCATTTAGAAAAAGAAAAGAATGGTAGCTAAAATACCAATTTATATTATAGAAGAATTTGGAAAGGGGAACCCTCCTCTGTTGATGGTGGGAATGTAAAGTTGTATAACTAGTTTGGAAATCAATCTGGCACTTTCTCAGAAAACTAGGAATAGTGCTTCCTCAAGATCCACCTATACCACTCCAAGGCATATATCCAAAATGTGCTCAACTATACAACAAGGACATTTGCTCAACCATGTGCATAGTAGCTCTATTCATAACAGCCAGAATCTGGAAACAAAGTAGATGTCCCTCAACGGAGGAATGGATACAGCAAGTGTGGTACATTTACTACTCAGCAGTTAAAAACAAGGAAATCATGACATTTGCAGGCAATTGTGGGAAGTACAAAAGATCATGTTGAGTGAAGTAACTCAGAAGCAGAAAGACACACATGGTATATACTCTTTCATAAGTGGATATTAACCATATAATATAGGATAAATATACTGAAATCTATACTTCTAAAGAAGCTAAACAACAAGGAAAACCCTGAGGAAGATGCTTAATCCTCATTCAGAAGGACATGTGCGATAGTCATTGGAGGCGGAGAAAACAGGGAACAGGACAGGAGCCTACCACAGAGGACCTCTGAAACACTACTGATTAAGGTTTCAATCTTCCATTTTTAAATTAGATTATTTGATTTGTTGGTGTTTACATTTCTTGAGTTTCTTATATATTTTGTATATTAGCTCTTTGTCAGATGTCCAGTTGGTGAAGATCTTTTCCCAACCTGTGGGTTGTCTTGGTCTGCTGGACAGTGTCCTTTGCCTTACCATATAGGTTAATTTCATTGGTTTTCTAGTTCAGATAAATGTGTTACACTTGTTCTTTTTTATTTCTTTTCTGACAAAGCAACTTATTGTAATTTTTAAAATTGTTCCTTCTGTGTAGTATTCACCCAAAATTATGTGGCTACTAATTGGAAGTTGTGCTTTAGCTTAGAAATAATTGTCTAGAACAACAAGATGGATAGGTAATTAATAATTAATAATTTTAAAAATTAAGAAAAGCAAAATAATAGTTAGCCACAAAATTGTTTCAACATTTTAATAGACATTATTGAAAAACATTCATATGTAAAAAGATAATATACTTTATATAACCACAATAATTGCATGTAGACTTGCCTTCTTTTTAATTAATGAAGTTTCAGCATGCTGTTTACTGTACCCCTGGAGTTAGTATCCTAGAAATGAGAGGCTGTCAGAGCAGCATCTTTTCCATATGGGAAGAAATATTTAAGACATCATCAATTTGAGGTAATTACAAAGAAAAAGATGAATGGGCACATGGGGCCAGCCATCTGGCATAAGACAAACTCATGTGAGGTATTGAAAGGACCCTCTGGACCACCAATTAGGCACAGACTACCCAAACACCAATTTCCAAACACAAACCAAATGCAAAGTGATCCATTATTAACAAGGCAAAGAGGGAAAGTAGCTCAGTCTGAACCTGGCAGAAAAAGCAGCAGAGAGATTTTGCAAGTGTTAATTTTATGAGGGGGATAAAGTAGAGTTCTGTGTTAGAGTGAGCTTAAGACATGTTGGAAATTTCTGATTGGGTGGTGTGGTTGGTTTTTAATTTTTTTTACTTACTATAATTTATTAATTAGCATCTCAGCCATAGCTCCCTCCCTCTTTTTCTCCCAAATCTACCCTCCTTCCCTTTTCTCCTCCCATACCTCTTTCCAAGTCCACTGATAGGGGAGGTACTCCTCCCCTTCCATTTGACCCTAGACTAACAGATCTCAGCAGGACAGGCTGCATTGTCTTCCTCTGTGGCCTGGTAAGGCTGACCCCACCCCTTAGGGGAAGGTGATCAAAGAGCCGGCCACTGAGTTGATGTCAGAGACAGCCCCTATTCCCCTTATTGATTTTGATTATTGGATCTTGATGTTTTGATATTTGAATCTTAGTGTTCAGTCTCAGGAATGAGTCAGTGGCCAAATTAGGGACTTGACCTTGGGGGCTAGCTTTCAGAATCTAATGGTCTAGCAAGAAGAAAAAGGATAAAAAGCAAAACCTGTCAGTGCCATGTTTGCCATGTTCAGGCCTGTGTTTGCCATGTAAAAGCCTGGTAGAGCCTTTCAGGTATGAACCTGAAGACTTTGAACATACCTTAAAAAGGCTCTACCTCCCGAGAGCAGAATGTCAGTTCAAAAGAAAGCTTTAAACATTGTATTACTCACTTTTCTAGAGAGCTGGAAACAAAGAAAAAGGAAATACGAAGTTTTTCCCATGGTTGAAGAAGATAGACTCCTTGTGGAAAGGAAGACTTGGCAGCAAGAAGAGCAAGCAGCTCTGGCTAATGGAAGTACTTGCCCATATTTTGGCAAATCAAAAAGCAAAGAGATAACAGGAAGTGGATTAGAGTTGACAGTCTCCAATCTGACCCCTAAGTGATGTTCTTCTAATTAGGCCTTACTGTCCTAATATTTCACACTCCTCCAAAGTTATGAAAACAGATGGGAGCCAATTGTGAAACACCTGAGCTTGGAATAAACTTTTATTTTCTTTCTTTCTTATTGTCCTTTACTCCCATCTCATATAATACATACTAACCACAGTCTCCTTTTACTCCTCTCCTCCAAGCCACTGCCCTACCTCCTTTCTTTCATAGCTCTACTGCTCCTCCATTTATCTTCAGAAAAGAGCAGGCCTTTCAGGAGTATCAACTAAGCATGGCATAACAAGATAAAATAATACTAGGCACAAACCCTCATATCATGACTTAGTGAGATGACCCATAAGAGGAAAAGGGTCCCAAGAGAAGGCAAAATTATCGGAGAAACCCCATTCCCACTGGTAGAAGGCGCACAAAAACACCCAGCTAACAACCATAAAAATATGCAGAAGGCTTAACATAGATCCATATATGCTCTATGGTTGCTGCTTCAGTCTCTGTGAGTCCCCATGGGCACTGCTTAGCTGATTTTATGGGCCATATTTTCCTGGTATCCACTACCCCCTGGCACCTACAATGCTTTCTTTCTTCTACATGGTGAACCAAGCTCTGCCTAGTGTTTGGCTGTGGGTCTCTGAATGTGCTCCCATCAGCAGATGGAGGAAGTGTTAGGAATCATTTCATTTACATTTTCTGTCAGTTATTTTTGATTCTACCCTTGGACCCTGAGCCACCGAGCTTCAGGTTCCTGGCCATGTAGGCAATGTCAGGCATGGGCTGTTTCTTGTGCTCTGGACTACGAGCTACATCAGTCATTGGTTGGATACAGCCACACACTATGTGCCACCCTTCTGCAGTGCATCTTGCTAGTATACAAAATCCACAAAGAATTAAATAAAAGTGGATAATAAAAATAAACAACTGAATTAAAAATGGGATATGGATCTAAATAAAATATTATCAAAAGAGGAAACAAAAATGGCTGAGAAACAATTAAGGAAATATGCAGCATCCTTAGTCATCAAGGAAATGCAATTAAAACTACTTTGAGATTTTATCTTACTGCAGCCAGAATAGCCAAGATCAATAAAATAAATAACAGTGCACACTGGCAAGAATGTAGAATAAAAGTAACACTCATCCATTGCTTGTATGAGGGAAAATTTGTACAAGCATGTAGAAATCAGTGTAGGAGTTCCTCAGGAAGCTGGGAGTATATTTACCTCAAGCTATACTGTAATGGGACAATCAAATGGGAAAAGGGAAGGAAGATGGGATTTAGGAAGAAAAATATGAAGATAAAGAGCTAAAGCTTAGGTCCATTTGACATGTTATATGCGAACATAATATAGTAGTAGTTTCCTGAATTGTATACACAAATGAGGGTGACCTAACCAAATCTCCAAATAATGGAGGAGATGGAGTCCCAACTGGATATCTCTCATCAGCAGACAAATGTTCCACTTCTAGAAATCAGTTTCATCAGTTTCATTGTTGACCAATGGGGAGCCATAGAACACTCTCCCTGCCCCCCTCCCCAAATATCCAACTTCAGGCTATTGCCAGGGCTACTGTTTGCTCTCCACACACTGATGATAAGTTCCTATTGCTGAAGATTATACTTACACAATTCATTGAACATGGAGAAATTGTTCTAGTGCCTACTTAGAGACTTCACCCATACAGATTGGTATTCATGGTACTAAAAGGTAACCTTCATGTCTCCAAAGAAGAAAGGTAAACACTAATACAATTTTTGACCTACCTGAGGTGTACTAGTGTAATAGTGGCATAAAGATAGTGGGTGTAACCAACCACCCTCTAACCAACCAATGGGAGGAAGTCCCATTTCATGAGTTTGAACTTGTTTATGTCACTGCTCAGCTGGACAAAAAACTGAGACTATATTGACCAGCATCAACATAACATGACCTAGAGTCATGTGACCAAATTCTGTTCACAAGAAGCACTCCTTTACCTCAACATCTTTTCTAAACATTCAGAAAATATATCAACCTCTTGACTAAAATCAAAGCATATTGAAGTCTGCGAGTGGCAGCCTTCTCACAAAGCATTAAGCATGTTTTCAGAGTTATCATGGAAGGCTCTAAATAGCACACATGTGGTTAAACTTACACAAAGAGAATGGTTTCAGATATGTAATGCTGTGAATTTTTGTATGAGAACAATTACAGAATAAGTTAGTTTCCAGTGGGTTCATTTGTACATTCAGTGTTTCTTTTCTCTTTTTTTGCTGTATTTATTTTTTAAATTTTTATTTATTAAAACTTATTCAATTTGTATCCCAGATGTAGCCCCCTCTCTTATCCCCTCCCAACCCACCCCCCTCTCTTCTCCTCCCATGCCCTTTCCCTAGTCATATTTAGTGTTTCTTTCTTCAAGTTTTAGGACTTGGGTGTTTTTAAATATTACATCCACAAGGTTCATTTAATATTGGTTGTAGAGATTTTTCATTCTCCATATTGAACAGTAAATAGGATTTTGAACAGCAAATACTTAGATTATACACGATGGTAAATAGATACATATAAATATATGATAAACAAATAATAAATGGTATATATATATATATATATATGATAAACAAATAATAAGTGGATATTCCCTGCCTTTTCAGTATTTTAAATAGCTGACTCATAACATAGAGCCAATTTGATTATAAATGCAAAGGGTATTAGCAGAAATGTCAGGATCTACTTCATCTTTCTCTGAATAAGCAGAAAATCCAGTAAATATTCTGAATTTAAAATGAAAAATATTTAAACTGTACTTGCATTGTTAAAGATTCATAAAAAAAATACTTTAGAAACAAGTTACATCATTGACTTATGCTTTAGCTCTGATTCTTTGTATAAAAATTGGGTAATTAGATTTAATGACTGATTATTCCTGTGCTTTGACTTTGCCAATTTTGCTTCAGTGAATGCACTTAAATCTAATGTGTAGCTAATTTCAAGACTTCTACATGGTCAGACAAGTGCAGTACAGTATCCAGACACAGTATTATAGATGCTGATGAAAACAAACTGATTATCTTGGCTATCAATAAAAGACTTATACTCACAGCATAGCTCCCTATGCTGTCTGATCCTCAGATTGCCACTCTTCTCCTTTATTATTTTTTTAATCTTTCTTTTTTTCTATTTTTTTTGTTTTCTTTCTTTTTTTTTTTTCCTTTTTTGGGTTATTTCAGTGCTTGGGATCACACAAAAGAGCAAACACGTGTTAGGCAAGCTAACAGCCTATGTTCTGCTATACACTGAGGTATATCTGCAAATCTTTCATTTCTTTATTCCAAAGTCTCCCTGTGTACTAGGTGTACTGAAAAATATTGGCACCCAAATATGTCATAATAGAATTTAAGCAGATATGTGGTGGCAGTATCTTCTTTTACTCTTGAAATATTATCCATGTTGGCCAATACTTTTTGCTAAAGAAACATTTTTGAGAATATAATCATAATAGTAAAAGTACTTGTATAAGTATAATCTTTAGCTATTAACAAAGAAACTTCTCTTTGCAACTGACAGAGATCACTGCATAAAAATTCAACTAATCAAAATTAAGAGTTGTGGAGCTCAGTTCCAATGGATACATCTACAAAATACCTCCCTCAGCTAAAGTTCAGGGAAGATTGTGAATGAAGGCTGGAAAGGTAAAAAAGAGCCAGAAGACAGAGTTTAGAGTGAGATTCCTTCTTCTAGTAATGTTAAAAATTATCTCACAGACATGACCACCCAAACAGGAGCTGAACAAGGACAAGACCAATGACATGCAAAAATGAACAGGGAAAAAATACAGAAGATATAGAACTACAGGCAACTATGGAATTCTGAGGGCATAGAAAAACTAGTTGTTCCAGATGAAACCTGTTATTTAGTGCCAAAAGATCAGCCCCAAGAACCTAATACAAGTAACATTATAAATACTGAGCAGGTTTCATTTTGAATTTTTTTCCTATGTATATGTTTATATCTATGCATACATATACATATAAATATATATATGTGTGTGTGCAGGCAATAACAATGAAAAAAGAATCATGAATTAGAAAAAAGTAAAGAAGAGGTATAAAAAAAGGAGAGAGGAAGGAAAAGGAAAAATATTTGTAATGATATTGCAATCTCAAAAATATTGTTATCTCTTAAAACCCATTCTTTTCAAGTGAGAGACAGAAAAGAAATGGATCCGGATGAGAAGGATGTGTAGGGAGGAACAGGGAGGAGTAGGACAGAAATTGTAATCAGCATATATTATATGAGAAAGTAATCTATTTCAATAAAAGGGGGAAACTTTGAAAAAAATAATCAAAGCCAAAGTAAGCCTGTCAGAGGAACAATGGGATGTACTAAATGTTTGACAAAAAAAAAAAAAAAAAAAAAAAAGCAAGCATGAACTCTTCATGTTCTTTTCCCCAGAGGGTTGACTAGTAAAGGAAATTATAAATATTGTCCAACAATGAATAAGCATTAAGTAAAGCCTTATAAATTTTAAGATTTAGTCTCATATAGATAATAGACTTAATAATAATAATAGAATTTAGGTAATAGAGTACTTTGGGCTGAATATTTAGAATAAAGTAGATGTCAAACTCAGTGAACAAGAAACTAGCTGAGAGATGGAAGGAGATTGTCCTCAAGATGTCTTGGATCTTGATAGGAGCTTGAACTAATTTAAAATGTGTCAGACAGAGAAACCCTAGAACACATGTTTATGAACCTTTCCAGTTTCTTTGAAATACTGTGTTTTAAAGATTTTACAAAGAAAAACTGTGTATTGATATGCACCCTATACAAATTTATTTTTTATTAATCACAGTGGCACCGTGGAGACTCATTGAAACAGTGTATAACATTCTGAAAAGTACAAATTATGAATCTGACATTATGAGATTCATACTAGGCTCAATATTTACTCACGGCAAAATGCAAACGTTTCCTTTTATTATATGAAAACAATATTTTGTTTTTAAAAATAAATTATGCAGTTGTTTTACATACTAGGCTAGTTGGCATTGTAGTGTAATAACTATTGAATTTCTGGTGAGTTCTCTTATAAATGTAAGAGAATTTAATCCACATGTTTTGATGTTTTAATATTAAAATCATTATATTATTCAGGATTAATGTTGAATACTGTTATTAGCTGTGAAGGGGTGTGAAATGTATCACTTAAAAGCTTCATTGTAAGCCTGCTCTTGTTCTTTTTCTCTTTTTTGAAAAGATAAGTAGTAAGCATCATTATTTTTATTTTTTATATTTTTTTCACCTTGTGTCCTGGTTGTAGCTCCCTCCTTCATCTCCTTCCAGCCCCATCTTCCCTCCCTCTCCCTGTCCCCATCACTCTCCCCTAGTCTACTACTAGGTGAAGTCCTCCTCCCATACTATCTGACCCTAGGCTATCAGGTCTCTGATGACTGCCTGGATCCTCTTCTTCTGTGGGCTGGCTAGGTTGCCCTGCCAGGGGAAAGTGATCAAAGAGCAGGCAACGGAGGAGTTCATGTCAAAGACTGTTCCTGTTCCCCTTAGTAGGACACCCATATGGAGACTGAACTGCCTATGGGCTACATTTAAACATGGATTCTAGGTCCTCTCCATGAAGGGTCCTTGGTTGATGCTTCAGTCTCTGAAGGACCTTCTGGGCCCAGCTATTATTGGCTTTGTTGGTCTCCTTTTGGAGCTCTGTCCCCTTCTGGTCTTTCTATCTCCCTCTTCTTCCATAAGACTTCCTGCTCCCTGCCCAAAACTTGGTTGTGAGTCTGCAACTGCTTCTATACACTGCTTGTGTGGAGGCTTTTAGGACATTTGTGGTAGGCTCTGGTCCTGTTCCCTCTCTTACTGCTTCCAGTATCTATCCTGTTTGCACTTCTGTGTGAGAGCTAAGCCTCATCCCTAGGGTCCTCCTTGTTGATTAGGTTCTTTAAGTCTGGAGATTTTAATATGTTTATCTTATATTATATGGCTAATATCAGCTTATATACATACACATATACCATATACATACACAAATACCATATGTGTCTTTTTATTTCTGGTTACCTCACTCAGTATGATCTTTTCTAGTTCCAGCTTTCTGCCAGCAAATTTCATAATTAACTTGTTTTTAATAGCTGAGTGGTATTCCATCGAGTAAATGTATCACAATTTCAGTACCCATTCCTTCGTTGAGGAACATCTATGTTGTTTCCAGATTCTGGATTACAAATAAAGTTGCTATAAACATAGTTAAGCAAATGTCCTTGTTGTATGGTTGAGCATCTTTCAGATATATGCCAGAAGCCTTCTGTTCTTGAGGAGAACAATTGTTCAAATTTATCATTAATGTCTTATTTCCATTTATAGATGAAAAATTAAAAAATAGTACTTTTATTTCCTTAGAAAGCATTTTGTGACTTTCAATCCTTTTTTTTTCCTTTGTAGTTTCAGTATACTGCAGATTTATTTTTCATGTGATGTTTTTATTCTAAAAAATGAAGTTTTGCTGTATATTGCCTTTACTATGTTTAGGTGTTTGCCTTATATCCATGCTCTCTCCAATACTTTAAACATGAATGGATGGTGGATTTATCAAATATTTTTTCAGCTTCTAAGGAGATTATCATTTGGTTACTTTCTTTCAATTTATTAATATGGTGGATCACATTGATGGATCTCCATATATTGAGACACTCCTGCATAACTGGAATGAAGCCTGCTTGGTCATAGTGGATGGTATCTTTGATGTGTTCTTGCATGCAGTTTGCAAGTATTTTGTTGAATATTTTTGTATCAATATTCATAAGGGAGATTAGCCTGAAACTCTCTTTCTTTGTTGGGTCTTTGTGAGGTTTAGGTACCAAGGTGACTGTGGCTTCATAGAATGAGTTTGGCAGTGTTCCTTCTGTTTCTATTTTGTGGAATAGTTTGAAGAGAATTGGAGTTAGCTCTTCTTTGAAGGTCTGGTAGAATTCTGTGCTAAAACCATCTGGATCTTGGCTTTATCTTGATTGGAGACTTTTGATGACCACTTTTAATTCCTTAGGGGATATAGGACTATTTAATTGATTTACTGGTCTTGATTTAGCTTTGGTAAGTGGAATCGATTAAAAATCTTCATTTTCATTGAATTCTAAGAAGACTTTAATTTCTTTCTTTATTTCTTCCATGACCCAGCTGTCATTTAGTAGTAAGTTGTTCAGTTTCCATGTGTGTGTAGGCTTTTTGCTATTTCTATTGTTGCTGAGGTCCAGCTTTAGTCCATGATGATCAGATAGGATACAAGGGATTATATCAATCTTCTTGTATCTGTTGAGGCTTGCTTTGTGACCAACCATATGGTCTATTTTGGAAAAGGTTCCATGAGGTACTGAGAAGAAGGTAAATTCTTTTGTGTTTCAGTGTAAGGGTCTGTAGATGTCTGTTAGGTCCATTTGATTCATGACCTGTTTTAGATATACTGTTTCTTTCTTTAATTTCTGTTTTGTTGACCTGTCCTTTGTTGAGAGCGGGGTGTTGAAGTCTACCACTATTAATGTGTGGGATCTTTGTGTAATTTAAGTTTTATTAATGTTTCTTTTACAAATGTGGGTAACTTTGTATTTGGGGCATAGATGTTCAGGATTGTGATGTCTTCCTGGTGGAATTTTCCCTTGATGAGTATGAAGTGTCCTTCCCCATCTCTTTTTATTAATTTTGGATGAAAGTCTATTTTATCAGGTATTAGAATGGCTACTCCTTCTTGCTTCTTGTGTCCATTTGCTTGGAAAACCATCTTAAAGGTCTTTCCCTTAGGTAATATCTATCTTTGTGACCTAGGTGTGTTTCTTGTATGCAATATACAACAAGCCTATAGCCAACATCAAACTAAATGGAGAGAAACTTAAAGAAATCCCATTGAAGTCAAGGACAAGGCAAGGCTGCCCACTCTCTCCATATCTCTTCAACATACTTCTAAATGTCCTTGCTAGAGCAATAAGACAATTAAAGGAGATAAAGCAATACAAATTGGAAAGGAAGAAGTCAAAGCATCAGTATTTGCAGATGATATGATAGTATACCTGAGTGACCCCAAAAAATCTACCTAGGAACTTCTACAGCTGATAAACACCTTCAACAAAGTGGCAGCATACAAAATTTACTCAAAAAAAAAAAAAAAACAAACCCCCCCCCAAAAAAACAGTAGCCCTCCTGTATACAAAAGACAAAAGGGATAAAAAAGAAATTAGGTAAACAACACTCTTCACAATAGCCACAAAGGACATAAAATACCTTGGAGTTATCCTAACTAATCAAGTCACAGACTTGTATGGAAAAAATTTTACGTCTCTGAAGAAAGAATTAGTAGAAGATATGAGAAGATGGAACAATCTCCCATGCTCATGGCTTGGCAGGATTAACATACTAAAAATGGCCATCTTACCAAAAGCAATCTACAGATTGAATGCAATCCCCATCAAATTGCCAACACGGTTCTTTACAGATCTTCAAAGAAAAATTCTCAACTTCGTATGTAGAAATAAGAAACCCAAAATTGCTAAAACAATCCTCTACAATAAAAGATCTCTGGAGGTATCTCCATATCTGATCTCAAGGTGTATTATAGAGCAACAGTAATAAAAACTGCATTACTGGCATAGAAACATAGAAACAGAAAGGTCGATCAATGGCATTGGATAGAAGACCCAGAAATAAACCCATACACTATGGACACTTGGTTTTTGACAAATATGCCAAAACCACACAATGAAAAAAAAAGATAGCATCTTCAACAAATGGTGCTGGTGTAACTGGATGTCTACATGTAGAAAAATGCAAATAGATCCATACATATTATTCTGCACAAAACTAAAGTCCAGGTGGATCAAAGACCACAATATAAAACCAGACACACTAAACCAGTTAGAAGAAAAAGTAAGGAAGACCCTGGAACTCATTGGCACTGGAGACAACTTCCTGAACAGAACACCAAAAGCACAGGTTCTAAGAGCAACAATCAATAAATGGGACCTCCTGAAACTGAAAAGCTTCTGTAAAGCAAAGGACACCGTCATCAAAACACAACGACTGCCTACAGATTGGGAAAGGATCTTCACCAACCCTATATCAGACATAGGGCTAATGTCAAGTATATATAAAGAACTCAAGAAGTTAAACAGCAATAAATCAAGTAATTCAATTAAAAAAATGGGGTACAGTGCTAAACAGAGAATTTTCAATAGATGAAAATCAAATAGCAGAGATACAGTTAAAGAAATGTATAAAGTCCTTAGTCATCAGGAAAATGCAAATCAAAACGACCCTGAGATTTCAACTTACACCCATCAGATTGTCTAAGATTAAAAACTCAAGTGACAAGACATGTTGGAGAGGATGTGGAGGAAGGGGAACCCTCCTACACTGCTGGTGGGAATGTAAACTTATACAACCACTTTTGAAATCAGTCTGACGCTATCTCAGACAATTAGGAATAGCGCTTCCTCAGGATCCACCTATACCACACCTAAGCATATATCCAAAAGATGCTCAAGTATACAACAAGGACAATTGCTAAACCATGTGTGTAGAAGCTTTATTTGTAATAGCCAGAAGCTGTAAACAGCCCAGATGCCCCTCATTTGAGGAATAGATACAGAAATTGTGGTATATCTACACAATTGAATATTACTCAGCAATAAAAAACAAGAACATTTGCAGATAAATGGTGTGAACTGGAAAAGATCATCCTAAGTGAGGTATCCCAGAAGCAGAAAGACACACAGGGTATAAACTCACTCATAAGTGGATATTAGACCTATAATATTGGATTAAACATACCAAAATCTGTACACCTAAGGAAGATAATACAGAAGGAGGACTCTGGCTAAGTTGCTCAATCCCCATTCAGAAAGGCAAAGAGGATGGACATCAGAGAAAGGGAGGAAAGAGAAAACAGGAAACAGGACAGGAGGCTACCACAGAGGCCCTCTGAAAGGCTCTACCCTGCAGGGTATCAAAGCAGATGCTGAGACTCATAGCCAAACTTTGGACAGAATGCAGGGAATCTTATGAAAGAAGTGGGAGATAATAAGACCTGGAGAGCAACAGATCCAAAAAGTCTGGGCACAGGGCCCTTTCCTGAGACTGATACTCCAGCCAAGGACCACTCATGGAGATGATCTGAAACCCCTGCATGGAGGTAGCCCATGGCAGTTCAGTGTCCAAGTGGGTTCCATAATAATGTGGACAGGGACTGTATCTGGCATGAACTGATTGGCCTGCTCTTTGATCACCTCCCCCTGAAGGGGGAGCAGCCTTCCCAGGCCACATAGGAAGACAATGCAGCCACTACTGATGAGACCTGATAGACTAGGATCAGAGGAAACAGGAGGAGGACCTCCCTTTTCAGTGGACTGGGAGAGGGACAGGAGTGAGGAACAGGGAGGGTGGGATTGCGAGGGGAGGAGGGAGGGAGGTACAGAGGGAATACAAAGAGAATAAACTGTAATTAATAAAAATAAATTATAAAAAAATTAAAAATAAAGTTTTCTATGAACATAATTCTAAATAACAATGAAATCCAAATTCTCCTTGGCAACATAGTTTGTGTGAAATTGGAGGTGGGTAGAATATCAGTAATGCCCTTTCTAATAGAATACATACCTGACAGTCAGAAAACTAAATATGACTATTACAAGACCTTAATTTCTTGAAACGTTTTCTTTCTTCACATTTCAATAACTTAAAAAATTTTAGTTGAAATACTGATTTTTAAAGTATTTTTAAAATAGTCTTTTGAAATCATTAAAAAGGAACATCTACCGCTTAGAATGTGTGTTTTGTGTGTGTGTGTGTGTGTGTGTGTGTGTGTAAGTGATCTGTGAAATATTTTCTCTTAAACAACATTCTACTTCATCTATTTTGTAAAAGGTTTATGCAAATACAGAGATTGCATGTGTTTCGTTTACCTCTTGGGAAAAGCTTCTGTGCTTTCTGAAGTCTTTAATCATTCTATCACCCTCTTTTCAACTAAACCTGTTAAATAAACATAAATCACTTTGAGGGTAGAACGGAACTTTGACTATTTAAGATGCAATATGCTCTTACAATTTATTCAGTTTTAACTTCAGCTTCATTATATACAGAATGATACACCAGGCTGATACTTCAATTCAGAAGCAGCCAGTAAGACAATTACTGAATCTTATTCTTTCAGTCTTCTAAAAAATGTGTAGACACTGAAAACACAAGTAATTTCTTACCAGCTTAGATACACAATGCCTGATACACTTTAACAATGATCATAACTTTGAAAAGGCAAAACAAGAGAATAACTCAAATATATTTTCTTGTCATTCTGTCCTATGTGTAGGTGCATGTAACATCACAAAATAATGTTGTTAAACATTGAAACCTCACTTGTGCTAATACATTAAATCATAGTCTTCTCTTTCACACATTGCCTGTGCTAGGTTGACTAGCATACTAGAAAAGTAGCTTTCAAACCAGAATTTCAGAATACCCTTAGATTTCCGTAAAAACAAAGTTACAATTCCTAAAACGAAGTATTCCTAGATATAAAGTAGAAAGTAAATCTAATGATTTGAGAGTTCTTCTTACCTGGTTAGAATGACAGAGAATATCAAAACAAATAACAAATGCTGGAAGTAAGTGAGTTTAACACAAACTTTATTCGCTGTCTGTCTCTGTCTCTATGTCTGATGTCTCTGAGTCTGACTATTCAATGTAGTGCAGATGATGCATGGAAATAGACGACTATGCCATTAATATATTAACACAAGTAAAGTTTCTGTGTTTGTTGGAACATGGTCATTGCTGCTCAATTCACAATATAACTGGAAAACGTGAATCATCTAAATGTCCTTTAACTGACAATGGATAATTGCAGTATAGTTCATAAGAACTATGAAATATTATTAAGCATGAAGAAAAATAAAATAATGAAAAATTCAGGTAAATGAATAGAACTAGAGAAGCTCATACAGAGGTAACCCAGACCCCCAGAAAGGAAACATTAAATATTATCTCTCATCTGATGGTCTTATCTCTAAATCTTTTTGTATGTATATCCTGGAATAACTTAAGAAACCAGAGAAGTAAAACAAAGGACCATTTTTGGGGGCAGGTGATAAATAGAGAAAATCAGAGAAAAAATCAGAGAAAACAGAGAAAAATCAGAGCACAAGTGATCTAAATAGAAAATAATGAATAAAAAGATCTTTAATTAGGGAAGGAAAGGGAGAGAAATACAGAAGGGTAAAGTAACAATAAAAATGCCTGAAAAATTATTAGGAATCACACTAGTATCTATCTACCTAAAAATACTATGCACACACCCCCCACACACACACACATACACACACACACACACACACACACACAGATACACAACCATATGTAAATACACACAGTTTAAATAAAATTTTCACATTTGGTCTGAGAAGTTCCTCCCAACAGCTCACAAAATACTACCACACCAGCCCTAAAAAGTACTCTTTTGAGTGTTTGGTCAGAGTTGTTCAAGAGACTCCCAAAACATTATAGGTTATTGCTCTTAATCTTCATTTCCTCCAAAACATGGAATTCCTGGTTTCTAAAGACAACATGCACTTCACACAGTGGGCTCAAAGGTCCCACAATGGATATGAACTGAGACCTTGCTCATCAAGGATTAACACTCCTGATAACAAAAGGTAAAGCTTCCACAGGAGGGAAAATAACAACAATCTTACAAAGTTATAAAACCTGTTAGCTACAATAATAACCAACATTGCTGAATATCCCTATGTATGTACTAGTGGCACACATACCTTGACAGTAACCAACATATCTCAAATTAGACATAAGTACTATTTAATAAGAGGGAAATCATGCTGGATAATGAAAATATAACCACCTACCTACAGCTAATGAAGTCAAGAATCTTGGAGGAAAACCTACATTTATCATCTCATTAAACCATCATAATCCCTAAATATTTGTGCTTATGTCCCCAAATAGGTACAGCTCTCACCTTACATTAAGGAAACCTCACTGTATAGAAAAAAGACTTCTTTACTAAAAAGCCCAAACAATTATAATGCAAAGTTTTGAAGTTCTGACCCAAGTGATACATCTACAGCACTACTCCTGAACCTAAAACTCTGGGATCATTGTGGAAAAGGATGTATAGAAAACCAGTAACAGGACAGGAACCTACCACAGAGGGCCTCTGAAAGACTATACCTAGCAGTATATCAAAGCAGATACTGAGATTCATAACCAAACCTTTGGTAGAGTGCAGGGAATCATATGAAAGAAAGGAGAGTTAATATGACCTGGAGAGGACAGGAGCTCCAAAAGGACCAAATATATCTGGGCACAGGGGTCTTTTATGAGACTGTTTCTCCAACCAAGGACCATGTATGGATATAATCTAGAACTTCTGCTCAGATGTAGCCCATGATAGCTCAGTATCCAAGTGTGTTGCCTAGTAAGGGGAACAGGGAGTATTTCTGACATGAATTCAATGGCTGGCTCTTTGACCTCCACCCCACCCCCTTGAGGTAGGAGCAGCCCTGTTAGGCCACAGAGGAGGACTTTGCAGCGATTCCTGAAGATACCTGATAAAACAGGGTCAGATGAAAGAAGAGGAGGTCCTCCCCTATCAGTGGACTTGGAAAGGGGCAAGGAGGAGATGAGGGAGAGAGGGTGGCAATGAGGGAATGAGATACAAAGTTAATAAACTGTAACTAATATTACAAAAATTAAAAATTAAAAAAAGTTATATCCAGAAGAGTAAAGAGTGTGCTGTGAGATTGTGTCATCAAAAAATATCAAAAGCTTTACCAACATGCCTGTTTAAACATGTCCTGAACAAGGGCAAAAACAATACACTAATATGGACAAGGGAAATCTCAGAAGGCTTCAACTCTACATAAAATGTATAGGCAACTGAGGAATATTGAGAGTAGGATAAATAGTCTTCCCTAGAGAAGAACACATCAATTTGCTGTTCAATATCAAACTTAAGTTTTCAAGTAATGGCATATAGGCTGGGCAGACTGTTATTATGCTCAAATTACAGTGAACTGCCTGTCTGAAATTGCACAATTTGAATGGTTATCTATGTATACCCTGAAGAATTATCACCATAATGAAAAAAATAAAATAAAAGAAAGCAATGCACCAATCAATCATCTGCAAGAGCTTGCTCATGGTCCTCTGTTGCTCATGATCTCTGTTGCTGGCCTCTCCCTAACAAAGTTAACTGGTACAAAGACAACTGGTATTATGTCTATGTTGCATATTATTTTATATTTTCTAGATGTATATATAAAGCCTGTCATGAGTATATATCATTTTGTGTAATTCTTTCCAATCATGATACCTGAAACTTATCCATCTTATGCTATACCTAAGTGGGTTTAGTTTGAATTTAATTGATTTCATGAATACATTTTAGATCTGGGTGGACCAGGAGTCAGATTGGGACAGGAATGGGAGGACCAGGTTCACAGCTGGAAGCAAAATGGGTTGAAGGAGGAATGTAGGGAGAGACAGCCAGAACTGAAGGACATTTTGTGGCTGGTGTGGAAATACACTGCAGTAGAAACTTCCAAAAAAATATAAAGGCAGTCCTAATAAAATCTCCAAATAATGTGAGACACAGACTCCCAACAGCCATCTCTTGTCACCAAATGAAACTTCCAGTACCAGGACTTGGTTACATCCAATAGACTTGTTGGCAAAACAGATCCCATTGAAAAACGCCTAAAACCCAGGCTGTTGCTGACACAATTGATTGCCACACACTGACAGCAAGGCTTCATTTCTAAAGATAACTACAGACATCATTGAACATGTAGAGGACATGCTGGTGTCTACATAGTACCTTCACCGCTACCTTTTACCATCTTTGTTACTATAAAGTACTCTTCAGGCTATGAAAAGAGTAATATAAACACCAACACAAAACTTTGATCTATAATGCTGTCCTGCCTGCAAAATATGGTAGGGCACTAGACTTGTAAAAGTGAGCAATCATTGTCTGCTTTCACTAACGGTACACTCTACAAGATAGAGTGCATTACAATAATGGGGTGACCAAAAAACAGAGACTAGATACTCTATGTACGTAGTGTAAAACCAAATAATACTGTCGTAAAACAAAGCAAAAATTAATGATTAATGGTTTTCTGCTATACTCATAGATCAGTGCCTTATTTAGCCATCATCAGAGCCCATTCCTCCTGATGAAGCTGGGAACAAATACAAAGACTCACAACCAAACATTATGCAGAGAGAAAGAGACAGACACACACACAAACACAGAGGGAGGGAGAGAATACACTTATAAAACAAATGTCTAAATGGGATGGCACCATCAAGTCCAAACCTTCAGAGTTTAGAGAAACCCACAAAAGAGAAAAAAAGGTGTGTAAGAGTCAGAAAGGAAGGACGACACCAGAAGAAGAAGACCCTCTAAGTCAACTGACCAAAGTTATTATAAATTCACAGACACTAAAGCATCAAGCACAGGGTCTACCAGGGTCTACACCAAGTCCTGTGTATATAATATATCTTTTAGGTTAGTCCTTTTACGGGAATCCTCCATGTACAAATGAGTGGGTCTCAGATTTTACTGACATCTCTTGGAGTTCTTCCTTCATTTGGTTTGGCTTGTCCAGCATGGATTTGATGGTTTGTCTTTTATCTTACTATATTTTATTGTGTCATGTGTGGTTGTTATCTCCTGAATGCATATTCTTTTCTAATTAGAAACAGATATGGAGTGGATCTGTGTAGGAGTGGACATAGGGATAGTTTGGGAGGAATAGTGGGAAATGAAATTGAAATCAGAATATATTGTATAAGAAAATAACCTATTTTCAATAAAAGGGAAAATATAAACACATTGCTGTATCAAAATAAAAACATGCACAATAATTTTTTCTCAAGAAAAACATCTTGCTATAGAATCTATTATTCATCTGCGGTCTGCAAGCTAGGGTAAACAAGGAATACAGATACAAGTTATACAGTAATTTATTTGAATATTTCAGACATAAAAAGAAAAATTCTTGTCTTAATTATGGAGAAGACATGATTTTAATAACTGTCATCATTATTCAACTGAAGAATTATAAGAATTAAACACAACCATATTTGAATCTAATTAACAATATTTTTAGATAAATCTATTAAAATCATTACAAACTGTTGAAGTTTAATAAATAAAGAAATTCACTGAACTTTCAGTAACAACATGAATAACCTCTACTCAATATTCTTTGGCTAATATTTTCACTAACAAAATAAAAATATGCATCTTTTCTATAGCTGATTCATTAACTAGGCCATCTGATTGCTTTCCATTATGCGTTTGTCTTGAGAAAACAATCCTTAGCTCAGTGATTGATTTATGATTATAGCAGAATGCTGTAATTAAAGATCATTTGAGATAAAAAATCAGTAATTCTTTATCTTACATACTGATTTTTAAAAAATGTGAGTTACCATTAATGTTTTCAATTAGCAGTTTACAAATATAAATCTTCATTTGGAAGGATGTGAGAATTGAGTGCAAGGTGTTTTTGGCTTCTGATTTTTGGATTTTGTTCTTAATCATGTGTCTACAGCAGTCATCTGAGGTTTTGTTTTGTTTTGTTTTGTTGTGTTTGTTTTTGCAGGGGGAAGTTGTTGTTGTTTTGTGTTGTTTTTTGTTTGTCTGCTTTTTGTCTACCACCAATGGGAAACGCTACAGAGACATTTTATTGCAAGTGGAGACCTTCAGATTTCAATCAGAATATGTAAGAAAAAAATTATCTGAAAATAACAAAAATGCAATTCTTATAATATTAATTAACTATCAAAAAACCTCACAGTGGTAAGTGTGCACATAGGCTTGCTCTTGTCATACAAACAAGACTTGGATAGGGTCTGTATTCTTCAGCTTCCAAAGGCAATACTCATTTCCATAATATTCATTTTTTTATTTGCCAGTAATTTGAAAACAGTATTCATACATTAAAGTCACAGACTTATAAAATATATACTACAACACAATGTAATTACATTTGTATTTCAATTTTGTGTTGTTGTATTATTTTCATGGATGTACTAAAAAACAATATATTACAATATGTTATACAACATATTACAAACTAAAATAAACAATACAATATTAACTCTGCCAAAATACCATAAGAAACTCTAGTTTCTTCAGTATTTTATATAATTGTACTAGGCTACCTGAGTTTATGAACAAATTAAACTTATTTTTTATTGACTTCTTCTTTTACTAAGAATAAAACAAGCACACAGTTACTATATGTTTAATTGGTTTGCAGACAGGTTTGATAACTTGTTTGAAAAATAATTTAATCATTGAAGATATACCAAAAAGTATGTCTGCTTTACTAATACTACGCTATATTTTGATGAATCATTGTCAGATGACAACCCCAATGCTTCTCACCTTCAAAAAACAACCTTAAAGTAAAATAATAAAGCCTTCATATCAGAATAATAGCATCATATTTTAACTTGATTCAATAAAAGTATTTGTGGCCAAAGATCAAATTTAAATGAATTTTTATTATTCTATTATGTCTTTATAAATCTTCAATATATTGTCATTCATCACTGTATTCTGTCATATAATTTTATTCTTATAGAATCCACATCATTGCATTGTACTTTGAGAAGGTTAACTTATCCATATCATCTATCTGTCATTAATAGAATTATTTCAGAAATACAGTCACCAATCTAATATATTTTTTATTATGTCTACTTCCTTAAGAAGAGGGTTGCTCAGCGTGTAGATAGGTGATAGTAATACCGTAATCATTTCATTAAACTTTATTACTCATTAAGATATTAATGACCCATAGATGAGTGTTATTCTCACCCTTGATCAGAGAATCTTTTTGCAGTGCATGGCACTTAGAGACTCATAACTGGTCAAATTTCTGAGAAGTCACAGAAAAGATCAATAGAGAAGAGACTTGTGAATTCAGGTAAGTTTGCATTGTTTACTAAGATTAAGTGGGAAAAGGTGTGAAAATGATAAGTAAAAATGTTTCTTTTTGTATATACATAGCTTACATGGCTCTATGCATGCATGTTCACATGTGTGTGGCATGAATTTGTGGGTGTGGATGTAGGCTTATGTAGCTATTCATGTGGAGACCCATAGTTGATATCAGGAGTCTTTCTCTAACTTGCTTCCTTTTATTAATGAATCAGCATCTTTCAACTGAATCTGAAACTTAATAAAGTCTTAGCTTGCCAGCAGGCACTAAAAATTCTGTTCTGCTCTCAAAGCACTGACAGAGTGGGTACAATTCCAATTAACATTTAGGTGAGGTAGGGGAGTGGAACACTTGTGTTCGCGCTTGTCTGGCAAGTGCTTTATTCATGGAGTCATCTTCCCAGTGCCCCAAATATGTCCTTAAATTCATATTCAATAATGTCTAAATATTCTTAATTTTGTCCTTTAGTATTGAGACCATATCAAAATTTGTGATTTGGAATATTTTGTATAAAAGGGGAGAAGAAGGCAAAGGCAATGATATTCACAAGCATAAGCAATTATTGAAATATAGTTTGTGAAAAATTAAGGAAAAATGAATCATTCCAGGAAAGGCTCATTTAAATCCAAAGAGCACATTTCACAGAATAGTCTGATTATGCAGATTTTTATTCTGCTACAAAATTGTGAAAAGTAACTTTTTTTTTTTTACTTTTATCTGCATTTATTTTATACTGAGTTTATTATTCCCATGCCATCAGTTTTTGTTTCTTCCATTTCTTCTGGGATATATTTTTTCTTCTGTGCAACCTTCTCTTCTGGCTTTAGAACAATTTATTCTTTTTCACTGAGGATCATCTCAGTGTGGCAGGGGGAGTTCATGTATGGCTTAATCTAGCCACGAGCTCTGTCTTTAGTGCTTTGTTCACCTAGATGTGTTCAATGACTAAAGAATCTACATCCAAACCCTGCATTTTTAAACACATGCAGCAAAAACTCAGCACTCAATTTCTGGCAACCAAATTTAGTCCCGCCATACTGTTTGGCCTGGATTCACCTCCCGACTCCACCATTATATTACTGGAATGGCACACATTGCTTCTTTAAAGTGACATCTTTTAGATACTTGGTGGCTCTTTGGATATGCATACCTTTGATGGCCTGAGCAGTTTCCCAGGTGTTCTTAAAGTGAACACAAAGATTTGAACCTTTTGATTTGCATGGTTTTGTGTGGTTTTCTGGGTCAGGAGAGAAGGGAACCATATTCACAGGTCACCTCTGGCCAATTTCAGGAATGAAAAGTAAGGTTGTTGTTGTTTTCTTTTTATTACATCCCCCTTTATCCTGCCCTTCAGTCTCCCACCCCATTTTAATACATCCTATATCATTATTCCTCCATCAACCTTTATAACACTGCATTCTATTCCCACAATGATCCATTATTAGTTTCTATACAATATGTTGTTCTGTTCATTTGACAATTTCTTTATAAATAATTTTCTGAATTCTTCAGAATTTCATCTCCAACTCCTTTCAGATCTACTCTCACCTCCCAACCCAATAAATTTTGTTGCATGGTATTTGATCCCATTGTGAACCCTAAGATTGTGAACTGCAAAAAAAAGTGTTTTTTGTTTGGTGTGGTCCAGGCCTAACACACACCTTCATTCCAGGAGCTTTCTGTACACAGGATTTAATAAAGTTAACCCTAGGTCAAGTGACAGAGCAAGAAACCAGCTGACAGTGATTTAGTAGAAAGGAAGTCCATTGAGTTGAAGGGTATTTAAGACATGTTGAAGAAAAAAGAGTTCTTTAGCACTTTGGCTTTTAACTTCTCGTTTTCTCCTCCTGAGATGTTGGGTGAGCTAGCATGTATTTTCCTGGGCTGTCAGCTAAGGCTTTTTCCATCTGGGACATGAACTGAGTAAGAAAGGCTTTTTTCCACTGGGACTTGAGTAGGACGGTCAGCTGGGTGCTTTTCCTGCCTGTCTGAGCTAGTAGGTTTTTATCCTAGTATCTGGATCCTGAGTCTATTGGTAAAATCAAACCATTTGGGATATTTTTATTCTTTAAAACAACAAGGGGGTACAAGATGGCGGCACCAGGAGAACACTGCATCTGAGGAGCAGGACAACATTTTCCATACAGCGACCAAGAGAATGAACTCTGGGACCTAAAACAACAGTGATCGCGTTTCTCAAGTGAGAGGAAACCCCTCCGGTGTGGGAATCAGTTGAGTTCAATCTCAGGTCACCCAGCCAGAACCCAGAAGAGATGCCAGATCACACAGGCACTAGGTCACCAGATCAGAGCCACACACCTGCGTGTCCTGATCACCTTCCCAGGCTGAACGGTGGATGAAAAAACACCAGAGGCTTGGAGTCCCAGTCGGGAGAAACACCCACAGGGAAGGAAGGAAACAGTACTGGCATCAGGTCACCCAGTCTTTTCCTGGAAAAGGTCTCCAGAATGCTGGGTGCGCTGCTGCCAGCAGATTTGCTGCACGCCCAGCTCTCCATCACAGACAGAGCTGTGCACACCAGGGCAACAGAGACTAGGAGTCTCTATCAGGAGAAAACCCCACAGGGAAGGAAGCAAACTGGGTTTAAATTAGGTCATCCAGTATATCCCTGGAAAGGTCCCCAAAACCAGCAGGCACATGCGCTGCCGAACCAGAGACCTGCTGTGCATCAACTTTTCGTCACAGATAGAGCTGTGCACCCCAGGGCACCAGAGACTGGGAGTCCCTGTCAGAAGAAATCTCCACAGGGAAGGAAGCAAATGGGGACAAACTTAGGCAACCCAGTATATCCCTGGAAAAGTTTTCGCAGACTAGCCCAACCCAGGGACCTGCTGTGCATCAGATAGCCTGCTGCTCCCAAGAGAGCTGTACTCACCTGCCACAGATTGCTGCTTGGGTACTAGGGCACAGAGTTCCAACCTCAGACCTACAGAAGCCTGGGATCCCCAAGATCAACCCGCAGATACTGCTCCAAGGGGCAACCAGTTATCCCTAATTAAACTGACCAAACCACGGGACACCCAGGTTACAGCAGTAGCTCACTAAATTTACAACAAGAAACCCAGAAGCAGGGCAGCTGTCTCCAGGACTTCTCCAGGTGAGAAGAGAGCCCTCTCGACTAACAGGTATCACAGTTACCACTCAGGTCTCTATGCCTGAGGTGAGCTGTAGCAACTCCTGAAAAACACCAGCCATACAGTGACCATACCCAAAAAGCTGAGGAGGCTTCGTTCAGGAAAAAAACATCTTCCTGCCAAGGGGATTTTCTCCACCACAGGATTCCAGAAACTAACACCCAAAACCTAAGATAGCCCAATGGGTAGAGGCCAAGAAAAAACAGAATAATATGACAGCTCCAGAACCCAGTTATTCAGGGGCAAGTAGCCCAGGATACCCCAGCATAATTGAATTTCAAGAAGATGACTTAACATCTATGCTCATGAAGAGGATAACAGAGGAAACAAATAAAATGTGTAAAGAATTAGAGGCAGATAAACTCAAACAGATTATGCCCATCTGTAAAGAAATAGAGGAAGATAAAAACAGATTATGGCCATCCGTAAAGAAATACAAGAAGTTGCAGCCAAACATTTTATGGCTTTTAGGGAGGAATACTTAAATCACTGATAGAAATAAAAGAAACAGAGGATTGTTCAAACAAACAACTGAAGGAATTGAAGAAAAAACAGTAAAATACAGTCAGACAGGTGAAGGAAATCAACAAAATGGCTAAAGATCTGAAGATAGAATTGGAAAAATTAAAGAAAACACAAATGGAGGAAATTGTGGAAAGAACTTATGGAAGAAACAGGAACTACAGAGGTTAGCATAACCAGTAGACTACAAGAGATGAAAGAAAGAATCTCAGGTGGGGAAGATACAAAGGAAGAAATTGCTGTATCTGTCAAAGAAAATGTTAAATCTAAAAAATTCCTGACACAGTCTGTCCAAGAAATACAAGAAAACATGAAAAGACAAAACCTAAGAATAATAGGAATAGAGGAAAAAGAAGACTCCCTCCTTCAAGGCCCAGAAAATATTTTCAACAAAATCATTGAAGAAAATTTCCCCAACTTAAAGGAGAGGCCAGTAAGAATACAAGAGGCCTACAAAACACCCCATAAATTAGACCAGAAAAGAAAATCCTCCCGCCATATAATAATCAAAACAGTAAGTTTACAGAAAAAAGAAAAAATACTAAAAGCTGCAAGAGAAAAAGGCCAAGTAACATATAATGGCAAACCCATTAGAATCACACCTGACTTTTCAACAAAGACTATGAAAGCCAGAAGGGCCTGGACGGATATCATGCAGACCCTAAGAGAACACAGATATCAGCCCAGGCTACTATACCCAGCGAAACTCTCAGTCCTGATAGACAGAGAAAACAAGATATTTTCAATGATAAAAACAAATTTCAACAATAGGTACACACAAATCCAATGTTACAGAAGACACTACAAGGAAAAATACAACCCAAGAAAATTAGCTACTTTAAAGAAAACACAGGAAATAATTAACCTCAGTACAGTAAAACAAAAGCAACCAAGCACACAAACATACTACCACAGCCAACATCAACAGCCAAAATCTAACAGGCAATGGTCATTAATTTCTTTCAACATGAATGGACTCAATTCTCCAAAAAAAAAAAAAAAAAAAAA
>REGO01000495.1:676988-704197 GCA_010120015.1 Rhombomys opimus | reverse complement strand
AAAAAAAAAAAAAAAAAAAAAGACACAAACTAACAGAATGGAATGTAAACAAGACCCAGCAATCTGTTGCATACAAGAAACACACCTAAGTCAAAAGATAGATATTACCTGAGGGTAAAGGGCTGGAAGACAGCTGGCTTTCCAAGCAAATCGACCCAGAAAGCAAGCAGGAGTAGCCATTCTAATATCTGATAAGATAGACTTTCAACCAAAACTAATAAAAACAGATGGGGAAGAAGAGTTTATACTCATCAAGGGAAAATTCAACCAGGACAACATCACAATCCTGAACATCTATGCCCCACATACAAGGGCACGCACATTTGTAAAAGAAACATTGATAAAACTTAAATCACACATAGATCTCCACACATTAATAGTGGGAGACTTCAATACCCCACTCTCAACAAAAGACAGGTCCAAAAAATAAAAATAAAACAAAACAGACATTAAACAAAGAAACAAGGTCTCTAACAGAGGTCATGAATCAAATGGACCTAACAGACATCTACAGAACATTACACCCAAACACAGAAGAATTTATCTTCTTCTCAGCACCTCATGGAACCTTCTTCAAAATGGACCATATAGTTGGTCACAATGCGAGCCTCAACAAATACAAGAAGACTGATATAATCCCTTGTATCCTATCTAATCAGCATGGAGGAACGCTGGACCTTAACAACAACAGAAATAGCAAAAAGCATACACACACATGGAAACTGAACAAATGCTACTAAATGACAGCTGGGTCAGAGAAGAAATAAAGAAAGAAATTAAAGTCTTCCTAGAATTCAATGAAAATGAAGACACAACATACCCAAACTTGTGGGACACAATGAAAGCAGTGCTAAGAGGAAAGTTCATAGCACTAAGTGTCTTCAAGAAGAAAGTCGAGATAGCTCATTCAAGCAACTTCATGGCTCACCTAAAAACCTTAGAAAAAGAAGACGCAGACACACCAAAAAGGAGTAGATGGCTGGGAATATTCAAACTCAAGGCTGAAATCAATCAATTAGAAAACAAATAAAACAATTCAAAGAATCAAAAAAAAAATAAAAGAAGAGCTGGTTCTTTGAGAAAATCAACAAGATAGACAAACTCTTAACCAAGCTAATTAAAAGGCAGAGAGACACCATCCAAATCAACAAAATCAGAAATGATAAGAGGGACATAACTACAGACACTGAGGAAATCCAAAAATAATCATTAGGATTTACTTCAAAAGCCTAAATGCCACAAAACATGAAAATCTAAATGAAATGGACATTTTTCTGGATCAGTTCCACTTACCAAAGCTGAATCAGGACTAGGTTAATCAATTAAATAGTCCTATATAAAAAAAGGAAATAGAAGAAAAAAAAAAAAAAAAAAAAAAAAAAAAAAAAAAAAACCCAGGGACCAGATGGTTTCAGTGCAGAATTCTACCAGACCTTCAAAGAAGAGATAACTCCAGTTCTTTTCAAACTATTCCACAAAATAAAAACAGAATGAACACTACCAAACTCAATCTATGAAGCCACAGCCACCTTGGTACCTAAACCTCACAAAGACCCAACAAAGAAAGAGATTTTCAGGCCAATCTTCCTTACCAATATTGATACTTGCAAACCGAATAGAAGAACACATCAAAGATATCATCCACTATGACCAAGTAGGCTTCATCCGAGTTATGCAGGGGTGGTTACATATATGGAAATCCATCAATGTCATCCATCATATTAACAAACTGAAAGAAAAAAAAAAACATGTGATAATCTCCTTAGATGCTGAAAAAGCATTTGACAAAATCCAATATCCATTCATGTTTAAAGTATTAGAGAGATCAGGGATACAAGGCACATATCTAAACATTGCACAGGCAATATACAGCAAGCCTATAGCCAACATCAAACTAAATGCAGAGAAACTTAAATCATTCCCACTGAAGTAAGGGACAAGGCAAGGCTGCCCACTCTCTCCATATCTCTTCAACATAGTTCTGGAAGTCCTTGATACAGCAATAAGAGAACTGAAAGAGATCAAGGGGATACAAATTGGAAAGGAAGAAGTCAAAGTATCACTTTGCAGATGATATGATAATATACCTGAGTGACCCCAAATATTCTACCAGGGAACTCCTACAGCTGATAAACACCTTCAGCAAAGTGGCCAGATACAAAATTAATTCAAAAAAATAATCAGTAGCCTTCCGGTATACTAAAGACAAAGGACTGAAAAAGAAATTAGGGAAACAACACCCTTCACAATTGGAACAAATGACATAAAGTAACTTTGTGTAACTCTGACCAAGCAAGTCACAGACTTGTATGACAAAAATTTTAAGTCTCTGAAGAGGGAATTAGAAGAAGATAGAAGATGGAAAGATCTCCCATGCTCATGGCTTGGCAGGATTACCATAGTAAAAATGGTCATCTTACCAAAAGCAATCTACAGATTCAATGTAATTCCCATCAAATTACCAACAATATTATTTACAGACATTGAAAGAAAAATTCTCAACTTCATATGGAATAACAAGAAACCCAGAATTGCTAAAACAATCCTCTACAATAAAAAAATCTATTGGAGGTATCTCCATCCCTGATCTTAAGCTGTACTATAGAGCAACAGTAATAGAAACTGCATGGTACTGGCATAGAAACATACTGGTGGATCAATGGAACTGAACAGAAGCCTCAGAAATAAACCCACACACTTATGGTAACCTGATCTTTGACAAAGATGCCAAAACCATAAAATGGAAAAAAGATAGCATCTTCAACAAATGGTGCTGATCTAACTGGATGTCTACATGTAGAAAAATGCAAATAGATCCATACTTATCACCCTGCACAAAACTAAAGTCCAAGTGGCTCAAAGACCTCAACATAAAAACAGACACATTAAATCGGTTAAAAGAAGTGGGGAAGAGCCTAGAATTCATTGGTACAGGAGACAACTTCCTGAATAGAACACGAACAGCACAGCCTCTAAGAGCAATAATCAATAAATGGGACCTCATGAAACTGAAATGCCTCTGCAAAGCAAAGGACACTCTAATAAAAACAAAATGACTGCCTACAGGTTGGAAAAGAATCTTTACCAACACTTTATCTGACAGAGGGCTAATATCCAGTATATACAAAGAACTAAAGAAGCTGAAAAGCAGTAAACCAAGTAATCCAATTAAAAATGGGGAACAGAGCTAAACAGATAATTCTTTGTAGAGGAATATCGAATGGCAGAGAAACACTTAAAGAAATGCTCAACCTCATTAGCCATCAGGGAAATGCAAATCAAAATGACCCTAAGATTTCACCTTACACCATGAGAATAGCCAAGATGAAAACTCGAGTGACAACACATGCTGGAGAGGCTGTGGAGAAAAGGGAACCCTCCTCCATTGCTGGTGGAGTGTAAACTTGTACAACCACTCTGGAAATCATTCTGGCACTTTCACAGACAACTAGGAATAGCAGTTCCTCAAGATCCAGCCATACCACTCCTAGGCAAATATCCAAAAGAGGCTCAAGTACACAATAAGGACATTTTCTCCATCATGTTTGTAGCAGCTTTATTAGTAATAGCCAGAAGCTGAATACAACCCAGATGCCCCTCAAACTGAAGAATGGATACAGAAATTGTGGTACATCTATACAATGGAATATTACTCAGCAATGAAAAACAAGGAAATCACAAAATTTTCAGGTAAATGGTGGGAACTCGAAAGGATCATCCTGTTTGACCTGTCCCAGAAGCCGAGAGACAAACACAGTATATACTCACTCATATAGATCTGTAACACAGGATAAACCTACTAAAATCTGTACATCTAAAGAAACTAATCAAGAGAGAGGACCCTGACTAAAATGTTCATTCCCTATCCCAAAAGGCAAAGAGGATGGACATCAGAAGAAGAAGAAAACAGGAAATAATTTAGGAACCTGCTACAGAGGGCCTCTGAAAGGCTCTGCCCTGCAGACTATCAAAGCAGATGCTGAGACTTATGGCCAACTGTTGGGCAGAATGCATGGAATCTTATGAAATAATTGGGAAATAATAAGATCTGGAGAGGACAGGAACTCTACAAGGAGAGCAACAGAACCAAAAAATTTGAACACAGGGGTCTTTCCAGAGATTCATACTCCAACAAATTACCATGCATGAAGATAACCTAGAACCCCTGAACAGATGTAGCCCATGGCAGTTCAGTGTCCAAAGTAATGGGAACAGGGACTGCCTCTGACATAAACTGATTGGCCTATTCTTTGATCACCTCCTCCTGAGGGGGGAGTAGCCTTACCAGACCACAAAAGATGACAATGCAGCTGCTCTTGATGAGACCTAACAGACTAGGATCAGAAGGAAGGAGAGGCTTCCTCCCCTATCAGTTGAATTGGGAAGGGGCATGTGTGAAGAAGAGGGAGGGAAGGTAGGGTTAGGGTGGAAGGAGGTAGGGGTTTATGGAGGGATATAAAGTGAATAAAGTGTAATTAATAAAAGTTAAAAAAAGAAAAAAATTCCCATGTCCTTCTTAAGAAAAGAAGAAAACAAAAATAAAATCTAAAGACATCAATTCCGATTTTTGCTGCTCAAATACTCCTGGGTATGTGACAACCCTTTAAGAATAGTTAATTTACCATCAGTTGCACTTCTAAAGAAAACTGAGTCTTGCTCTTCCAACAGCTTTCAAATTCCAGTAGCTATCTAATCTGCTAGGTGTGGGACTGCATACTTGTCTTCCTTCTTCATTCTGGGATTCTGTCTGCCTTGCACTTGCACTGTTCTTACACATAATGTTTCAACCAGTTTAACCTCATAGTTGCAACTGTCCTGTTGTGTTTGGAAAGACTGTAATATTGTAGTCCCCACTACTTCTTTTGTGTGAATGCTCTCAAATGTCTTTATTCGTCATTAGTCTACATAACTTTAGTTATGATACTTCTTGATGTAGATTTCATTGAGTTTTCTATTTGCTCTTATAAACCTTGAATATGTAGATTCATGTCTCTTCCTAAGTTTGTAACATTTTGAAATAAGTTTTAAATACATATCAATGTCTTTTTTGTTTCTTTCTTGTCTCTTAGAACTCTTAGGATTTAGATCTAACAGCCTTTGGGATTTTTTCTTTAGATTATATTCAGTTTTTTTCTTCACATTGTATAATTTCCAATTTTAATTTACTATTAATTTTTATGAGTATGTGCCTGGGTGTATGTATTTGAAGCACATGCTTGAATTAGCCATAGATTCTAGATTAAGGTAAGGCCCTTTAATTTCTAGCATCAATCTAGTGATTCTATTCCCTTTATTTCAATTCTGCTGTTGAGCCTATTTTCTATATATTATTTTAAAAACTATGTTATATTTCTGTAGGGAGCCGTGACTCAGCAGCCTGCTTTGCTATTTAAATCTAGGTGGAGAGATGGCTTTTAGGAGGCCTTTACTAATGGCAGAGGAGAACTTGCAAGTCCATCTCCTTTTGTTTGTGACAACAGGTGGGATAGCTTGTGAGGGTTACACCTCTTCCTCAGGCTCCTTGTGCAAATTAACCTATTGTTCTGAGATGTTTTACTGGCTAAAAGTAACTCCTCAAAAAATAAAGTGGTCAGAAGGCTGGAGGCAGAGTCAGAAGGCTGGAGGCAGAGGAGGAGGCAGAGACTTGAGACTTGCTGCTGGCACTGCTTGCTGCAGCAGTCTGCCTTTTGCTATGGTTGTCGAGTCTGGACCTTTAAAAAGTTTCCTGTGTGCTGTGTGTTTATTTTATTAATTTTAATCATCTCACCCAACTCAAAAACCGTTAGACTCTGCCCGGCTGGCTCCGGCATATTTCAGTGTTCTGATATCTACATTTGACATGCTTATGTGTTCTATTTGCTTCTTCAATCTGCCTTCCTTTAATACCTTTTACTGAGACATTGCATTTATTTCTTTTTAAAAATGTGTTGATTACCTAAAGAAACTAATCAAGAAGGAGGACTCTGGCTAAGATTCTCAATCACTGTTCAGAAAGGCAGAGGGTGGACATCTGAGGAGGGATAAAACAGGGAACAGTACAGGAGCCTGCCACAGAAAGCCTCTAAAAGGCTCTACCCGGCAGGGTATCAAAGCAGATGCTGAGACTCATAGCCAAACTTTGGGCAAAGTGCATGGAATCTTATGAAAGAAGTGGGAGATAGTAAGACCTGGAGAGGACAGGAGCTCCACAAGGAGAGCAAGAGAACCAAAAAAATCTGGGCACAAGAGTCTTCTCTGAGACTGATACCAAGGAATATTCATGGAGATAACCTAGGACCCCTGCACAGATGTAACCCATTGCAGTTCAGTGTCCAAGCAGGTTCCAAAGTAATGGAAACAGGGACTGTCTCTGACATGGTGTGATTGGCCTGTTCTTTGATCACCTCCCCCTGAGTGGGTAGCAGCCTTACAAGGCCACAGAGGAAGACAATGCAGCCACTCCTGATGAGACCTGATAGAATAGGATCAGGAGGAAGATATTGCCTATCAGTGGACTGGGGGAAAGGCATGGGTAAAGAAGGGGGAGGTAGGGTAGGATTGGGAGGGGAGAAGGGAGGGAGCTGCAGGGGGATACAATGTGAATATATTGTAATTAATAAAAAGTAAAATAAAAATAAGTAAAAAAAATTAAAAATGTGTTGATTATACATTAAAAAAATCATGACGTAACTTATTTTCTTCTTTTTCCTTTTTCTACCTCTTCCCATGTCCTCCCCACCAAATTAATAGGTTCTTGTCCCTAAGTGTAATATAATCAACTATCCAAGAGAAGCATAAAGGAACCTGAAATATCAAGTATTTCCAATGTAATTACAGAAAGTTAGGGGATTTAAAAGCTTTAAAAGTTTGAAAACTAAAATATTCAAACATCAGCATCTGGGAATATTTCACATTTAAGCAGTATTTTGAAGAATTTATGATATATGTGCTTTGATAAATAATTAGAAACACAAATAAAAAATACCATCTTTTGTTGTTCATTAACCAACTGTGCAGAATAAATCTACAGATAGATTTTTCCCAGTGCTAAACCAGATTAAAAGCAAATAAATGCAGATTTATTTGAAATTGCTCCCTATGGGCTTCACCAGTCCCAAAGAAGGGGCCAGGGAAGTAGTGTGCATGGGCTAAGGCAGGAAGGTTTTATAGACCATAGGCCTTTACAGCTGTGGCCAAGGGAATCAACCTGTACACCAAACTGTTAGCAGACCTAGGCAACTGCATCCACCTGGTACTATTGGGAAAAGCAAAAGTTACGGGGTCAGAATGATGTTATCTAGTTCTGGAAGAGCACTGATAACAATGTGTTGAAGCATCCAGGTCCCTGAAGGGAGGCCCTGAGATGTCATTACATGAGGCTGTGAAGGATTTTGTTATAATCCCCAGATGCCACATATTGGCTTCCTGTTTTGTCATTTTCCAGATGGGTTTCATTCTTGCTTTGGTCCATTTCTTTCTATGTGTCTGTTCTTTTTTTGACTGGGAGTACTTATTCTGTGCCATCTCATGTTGGAATTATTTCATACTTTATAGAAAAACACCCCAGGTCTCAGATGAGATGTGGACTTCAGACTTTTAAACTTTTGGAGTTTTTAAAGACAATGGGGACGTCTGAGATTGGATTTTAACTCACAGTATTACATAACTTTCAGACTTGGAGGATAGGGGTTGGAAGGCTGAAATTTTAAAGTAATGTGTTTGTTTATAAAGTTCACAGCAGGGAGTTGTAATAGTCTTACTTGTCAGCTTGATATGGCATACCTATCAGGGATTATCCTTATTAGAATAATTGAAACAGGCAGACCCATACACTGTGAGTGGCATCATTTCTTGGTCCAGAATCCTAGACTGTATATAAAGGGGAGGACGAGCTGAGTGCTGACATTCATCACTCTCTGCTTTAAGGCCATGCATGCCATGTGATGAGCCACCTCAAGCCTCAGTGCTGTGATTTCTCAATATGATAGACTGGAGCCGAAAACTGATCCTAAACAAGCTCTTTCACAGTCAAGATAATTTCCCAGAGTGCTTCATTAAAGGAATAGAAAAAATAACTTAATACATTAATTAGAGATATTAATGTCTGACATTATAGGTGGTTGTTTTTTATTATTATATTGGTCATGAAATTATACAGTATGTAAAAGATTCAATAAATACTAGATACTGTAAAATTTTAGAATTATAAAATATTGGTTGATCAGTGATCCTTAGTTAGATGCTCAAACACAATAAGTAGTACTTTCTCTGGCCTAGTTATGTGGTTCTCTATTTATTTATTTAACAGGCCAGTATGTACCTCATAGTATATTCTAGATGTTAAGGAAAAATAGGCAAATAAAAAAGCACAGCTCCTTAATTTTCTTGCTACCTCACAGTGAAAATAATTTAAATTCTAACATTTAAATTCTCAGCAATATTGCTACACAGACTCCATGTTGCTTAGCAGGGCTTCCTAATTTCAATGTAGTAGATGTACTAATGCAATATTTCTGAATATAGCTATGCTCATGAAGAAATCCATTAAATGTCTTGTTCATAATGCTACTATGCATCCATCTACAAAACTTTATCACATGATTAGTCCCAATCACAACAATTGTGAGAGCTTGGAAAAAGAACACCTTCCAAACCAAGTGTTGTCTCCATAAACTAGTAAATCACTTAAACGGCCAACTTGGCACCATTAACTTCACTCATGATAGTACTTCTCAATTAGAAAATGTGTTTACATATTGGTGAAAGGCACGCTTAGAATTTAATTAAAATTGATGAGAGCAGTAATGTTGGTAAATTTAATGATGCCAACTGGCCATTTAGGTGACTGTGTCATTAGCTATACAGGCTGATAAAATTCTTATTTCAACAGAGTATATTGAATGATTAATTAATGAGCAGATTTACTCATCTCATGTGAGTAGATGTAAAACATATTGAAGAAACTCGAGCATCCATTGCACCAAATGCCAACTTTAAGTAAATTAATCATATGAATGGAAATTTAAATATGATATTCCACATGCAAATTTATTAAAATAATAGCACTGTAATACATATCAAGAATGATTGCCAGACAAAATCTTTAAGTAAAAAGTCAATACTCTAGAATTTTGAAATGCCAGAATTTTTAATCATGGTAACTATAAGAAAACTTATGATTAGTCTTATGATTAATTTTTACAAGTGTCAAGATCTGTGAATTCCTTTAGTATTAGGGTAAATAACCTGAATGGACAGTTTTTTTTTTCTTCATAAAAGCACAAATCACTAAGAAAAATATTTTGTATTTCAGAAAGAATGTTTACTTCATCATATCAAGTATTTGCCATAAAACTTCTAAAATTTCACCCATAAATTTTTTTCAGTCACTTCATAACTTTAAGTACACAAACTCAATCTGATACAGCCTGAAGATAAGAATTACATGAACTAATGTTGTCTGACTTTACATCTAGTAAGGTGAGTTAATTTCAGGAATAATATTGACATATAATAATATGTAAGTGTTAATTACAGAGGAAGTAAAAATTGATTAACAGCAGTAGTAACTTGTAGTGGTTAAATTTTTATAGAACTCTCTCTCCCAGATACATGATAAGATGAAATATGTGGTTAAACTCTTATGAAAAGAATTTTTTGTTACATTAAATTCACTACTGCAAGAATATTAACTACATTTTAAATTTATATTTCTACTATTTATTTAAATAAGCAACTTACAATGGATCTATTTTTCAGCAATACATTTTTCTATTTTTCAGAATAAGGAGTAAATTAAACATATAAGAATATTGAATTAAAATTAATACATTAAATGAGTTCTGGAGAAAATGATGAAATTCAGTGCATAAACCTTGAAGTGTACACAGTATGTAGTAAAAGTATCAACAAAATTAGCAGTTGTTATAAAGAGGCATGAGATGGAGCAGGATGAGTGACAATGGTAAATGTATCAATTGCCTATTAAAGTTAGCAGCAGTTACTATAGAAATAACAGCACAGTAGACTGCACACTTCATTTTTATTTCTAAGGTCAAATTTATATCTGAAAAAAGCACTAAACATTTCTGATAAAAAAATAGTGGCTTAGAAAAAAATGCACATTATTAACATGACTAGAATAGCTTGTATCCCTTTCTGAGTGATAGATAAATTCTCATAGAGCAGACACACGCAAGAGATGACCAAAAACATGATCTGAAACAAATAAGATAACTTCTTTGGCTCTGCATCTTCTGTAAAATGGTGGTTATAATTGTTTGCCTATGGTAATATTCAAGAAATTATTAATAATAATTAAGAAATGGGTGAAAGGGCATCCTTTGTAGGGTACCTAGTCTGTGTTAGGTCCTCTAATAACAGTGGCTGTTATAGGGAATTATTTGAAAGAAAACATGTAGTGCTGAATATTAAGTTTTTCCCAGTGTTTATGAGCACTTTTTAAAATACAGACAGATTTTCACAGTCATAGTGTTGCTCAAATTAAATATTCCAAATATAGGTACCTGTAAGTCAGGTCCTTCCTTCACAAAACATGCAAGTTCAACATGTACTTCTAATTTCAAAACAACAATCACATTCATTTAATGTTGTGGAAGAAAAGGCATATTTGTGATCAAAGTTTTTCAGAGTTTAAGTTTGAAAGATTCAATTTGTTGATTAAGGGTAACAGTTTTGTAGGAGGAATTTTAATCCAAAACATAGCTGCTCTGGTAGGGGATCATATCTAAAGACTTTCTAGGTTTACGTGATTCAGCTAGAATGCAAACACACTCGGGATTATAATAGGATCTGACTGGAATATAGACTCGCCCTCGATACACTCCTTTAATCCCCAAAATGAAGGCTTTTAGAAGGAAGCAGGGATGTTGAGGGTAATGTCTAATTGAAGGGCAGGCAATGTGACAAATCAGAGAAAGATATGACAGAATGAGTCAGAGATAGGATATACCCAACTCTCATGAGAAAGGTACTGGAAAAAGAAGCAACTTTTAAAGAGCAATGTGGAGAGAGAAGTTTTACCAAGAGTTTCTTACCAGGACAGTTTTAAAGAGACAAGTCGGGTGAAATAACAAGCTAGAAAACAAATGAAGACAGAGTGAGCCAGAGAATGAGAATGAGCCAGAAGATTAAAAAACATTGCCGGAGTTAGTTTGAGGCCAGGCAGAGCAATTCACTTAGAAGCCAAGAGAAGCCAGTTTGAATCAATCAGCTTGGAAAAGAGTTTAGGCCAGAAGAGCTGAGTTAAACAAGCCAGTGAGAGTTCAGAAAGAGCTAGAAAGGCTTGGGAACTGCTCTCATGTCATTTCCTCATCTGAGGAAATAAAAACAACATTTACAATTTGTTATAATTTTTGTAATCAGAGATAGGCTCTTCCTCAGGAGCATGGGAATAGGGCACATATTATAGAAAATTTCTTTGATGTCACAATCTGTGATACAGATGAAATTAATCTCAGATTCCTAAATATATGCATTCCTGGCAGCAACAATTATAATCATAAATCTATCAAAATCTCTAACTTGCTCTTATGTTGTTTCACAGATGACTTTAAAATGTTCTCTTAGAACATTGTTTCATCTTTGTCCTGCATTTTAAATACACTTGTTATTTAAATAAATAGATAAGAATCTTCATGATGTTTTAAATTGTTGGTTTGCATAGTATCCTTTTTAATTTAAAAGAAATTATTTGCACATATAATGTTTTCTCATTAGTTATAAGGTAAACAATACATACCCTACGTGTAATAAAAGGCTGAAGTAACTTCCTACGTGGAATACACAAATGGAGGGACTGAATTTTCTAAATAATACCAACTTATCAATAAGTAAGCATGTAGACTTTTAAAATTTTGAATTTCTCTTTTTTAGTTTTAAATAAATTTATGAATGAAAATTAATTCCCTCAGCTACTAATGGATGAATCCCTTCTCTTATGCCTGTGTTCTATCATAGAAATTTAAGAATGAGCAAGCAAATATACTTTCCTGGAATGACACAGTTAAGAAGCTGCAGAAAAAAATCCTTGATACATTTATAAAACTCATAACACTTCATTTGGTATAAAAATCTAAGCAAGAAGCAAATTGTGAGTCTGGGACAAAGAAATATATAAATGTGAAGGATCTCGGACAGACAATAACAACTTCTTCTAAAAAATTATGTAATATATATATATATGTATGTATGTATATATCGATTTTTTTTCAGCTTTAAATTTTTACCTTAATTTTTAATTTTTATATTAATAACATTTTATTAGCTTTGTATCCAAGCTGTAGTCCCCTCCCTCATTCTCTCTTAATCCCACCCTTCCTCCCTCATCTCCTCCCATGCCCCTCTCCAAGTCCACCCATAGGGGAGATCCACTTCCCCTTCCATAGCTTATCAGGTCTCATTAAGACTGGCTGCAATGTCCTCCTCTGTGGCCTGGCAAGGCTGCTCCTCCTTCATGGATAGTGCTCAAAGAGCCATCCACTGAGTTCATGTCAGAGAGAGTTCCCTTGGTAGGGAACCCATGTATATACTGAGCTGCCATGGGCTACAGCTGAGCAGGGGTTCTTGATTATATCCATGAATATACCTTGGTTGGAGTATCAGTCTCAAAAAATACCCCTGAGCCCAGATATTTTGATTCTGTTGCTGTTCTTGTGGAGCTCCTGTACTCTCCAGGTCTTACTAACTACCTCTTCTTTCATATGATTCCCTGCTTTCTGACCAAAGTTTGGTTATGAGTCTCAGCATCTGCTTTGATACACTGCTAGGTAGAGTCTTTCAGAGGCCCTCTGTGGTAGGCTTCTTTCCTGTTTCTTGTTTTCTCCTTCTCCCAATGTCCATACTACTTGGCAATTAAAAACAAGGAAATCATGAAATTTGCAGGCAAATGGTAGGATCTAGAAAAGATCATCCTGAGTGAGGTATCCCAGAAACAGAAAGACACACATGGTATATACTCACTTATAAGTGGATACTAGACCTAAAAGATAGGATAAACATACTAAAATCTGTACACCTAAAGAAGCTAAATAAGAAGGAAGATCTGGGGTAAGAGGATCAATCCTCACTTAGAAATTTTTACCTTCTAATTAAAAATAAATTATTTTCTCACACTCACATAATAAAGCCTGATTACAGTTTACTGTCTCTAGCTCTTTAAGCTCCTGCTCACCTTCTTTCCTCTCAGGATCCACTCCTCTGTCTCTCATTAGAAAACAACAGGCTTTTAAGTGATAATAACAAACATAACAAAATAAAATATAGTAAGATGAAATAAGACCCATCACATCAATTCTGGACAAGGCAAAACATCATAAGGGGAAGAACCCCACAAGAAGTCATAAGAATCAGAAACCCACCTGTTCACATGCTCAGAAGTCCCATAAAAATACTAAACTGAAAGCTGTATTATATACACAGAGGACCAGGTGCAGAGCTGTGTCAGTCCTGATGCTTCAGTCTGTGAGTTCACATGAGCTTTTCCTTAGTTGATTTAGAGGACCTAGTTCTCCTGGTGTCCTGTTTCTTACACACTTTCTGCCTTTTCTTGAATGGTGTTTCTTGAGCTCTGAGAGGAAGGATTTAAAGGAGACAACCCATTTAGAGCTGTATGTTCTAAAGTATCCCTCTCTGTAATATTTTATTGTGAGTCTCTGTATTTGTTCCCATCTTCTGCAGGAGTAAACTGAATAAGACACTGTCTATGAGTGTAACAGAATATCATTAGAAGTGATTTCATTGTTACTTTAAAAAATGTTTTTAACCAGTATTATTTGGTTTTGCCTTAGATCCCTGGGCTATCTAGTCTTAGGGGGTTGGTCAGTTATGGGATACCCTATCAGTCGTGGCATGGGTCTTAAGTTAAATGAGACATTGGTTGGCTAACCTTACAAGTTTTGAGCCACTGTTGCCCTAGAATAATTTTCAAGCAGGAAAGATTGTAGATCTTGGTTGGCATTTTATGTTTCTCTTTCGATAGCCTGTAGAGTACTTATAGTACAAAAGACACTAGAAAATAGGGGTCAAGGTACTATGTAGGAACCAACCAGACCTTGCCATGTTCAGTCAATTGTGGGGGTTTTCTCTGACAAGGAGGCCTTGCTCTCAGTATGGAGAGCATCTTTTAGTCTTGGAAACAACCTGAGTTTTGGGGGGATACATATTAATGTTTTCTCATTAGACCTTAGGTAAACAAGCTGTACTCTCATAGTAGCCAAAAAAGTGCTCTTCACATCCCCTAAAAGTAGTAAAGGACTGAAGTAATTACTTCTCTTCTTCTCTCCTGCTGTTAAAATTATCCTGTTTCTTTCATTTTTTTTCAAGTAATTGTTTTGATAATTCTATGTGACATCATCTTATAATTGGGGTTTATGGTACGTGGATCCCATTCTTAGTAAAGTCCTGTCCTTCTGCCAATGAGTACTTACCTAAAAATAGATGTGAATGCATTTAATGATATTAAAAAACAGGCTTGAAGCTATTCTATAAATCTGAAGATGCTTTCACATAACAATAAAGTAAAACATCAGAAATTACTCTTTGAAAGCTTGGTTGATACGTTAGACATTTCTTCTAAAAATCAAAAAAGAAAGTTATTTTTATTCTCCATATTTCTATTCAACCATGAGGAATATGAACATTTTATTTAAAATTATAAGTAAACATCTGCTTCTAAAATAATGTATAATTGTGCAAAAAGAAAATAAACAGTAATTTAAGCTTAGAATAATATAACTGTAAAAACTATTAAGTTTTTCTTCTACTTTATTTTCTACTATCTTCCCAATAAATCATAAAACATTGTAATGGTAGTAGGCAATATCCTAAATAATGAAAAGATGTATTCTCAAATAAATTGCATTAGGAATGTTTTATAAGGGAAAAATATCATTTTATAAAGTTTATTCCTTCAAAAATATGTGATTAAAATAATCTATGGTTTTAAAATAGAAAATCTCATCATAACAGCAGTCATTTAAAAGCAGGGGGGCTTTAAAAATTTTACCTTCTTTGGAAAATTATAATTAATTTTTAGTGATCAACCTACAGTTTTTATGTACAAAGAACATGGGTAATATTTTGATTGAAAATTGAAGGTTAATTTATATATCATCAACAAATACTTGGTAAATAACTGTTGTCACATATTATAGAGTTGATGTGTTCATTAGGAAGTATTTAATTGAATTGATGAAGCTGCAGATTCAACAGCTTAGGACCAATTTTCTACTTCTAACATTACCTCCTACTATTAGTTCTTCTTTAGATGGTAAAGGAATTAAAAAAGATGGTCAAGTAATTGCTTTTGAATATCATTACTATCAGGTATGAGGGGTCATGCTAAAGGGGATGTCAAAAACACAATGTTGACTGCGAGAAATGCTACAAGGAGAAAGCTAGGTTCAACATGGAGCCTCAGAGAAGACCTCTTACATGAAAAAAAAAAAAAAAAAAAAGGAAATCATGTTTGATGGAACTAGGAAATATCATCCGGAGTGAGGTAACCAAGAAGCAGAAAGACACTCATGGTGTATACTCACTTATAAACAGATATTAGCCATGTAATATAGGATAACCATAATAAAATCTACAGACCCCAAAATGCTAAACAATAAGGAGGACCACAGGAAGAATCTCATTATGAATGGCAAACAGGATAGACACCAGATTGTAGCCCCCTCCCTCATCTCCTCCCAGTCCTCTTCCCTCCCTCCCTCTTCCTCCTTATCCCCTTCCCCTAGTTCACTGAAAGGGAGAGTTCTCCTCCTCTGCCATTTTATCCTAGCTTATCAAATCTGATCAGGACTGCCTGAATCCTCTTCCTTTGTGACCTGGCAAAGCTGCATCACAAGGGGGAAGTAACCAAAGTGCATGCAACCAAGTTCATGATCAGACATGTAAAAAATAAAAATAAAATAAAAAAATGAATAAAATAACTTTATCTCAAATATAATTAATAAAATACGATTTTTTATTTAATAATACCAACAAATACCCTAACTGGTAAACATCACAGTCAAATATACACTAGTGAAAATGACCTGTAATAAGAATTGACCATGGTTCTATAAACTCCACACTGTGAGGCTGTAAATTAGAGGGAAAAAATACAGCTATTGATGAAATTAGGAGCATCTTAAAGAACCCTTATCAAATAAAACAGGCAGAAATAGCAATATTCTGAACAGTACAGATTACTGAGTACTGTAATCTGGGCAGTGGCTTGACGTGCACAGGTGACTGTGCTCTATGAATCCAGGGTGCTTAGTGGAATAGGTAAGGGGAATCCAGGTGCTTAGTGGAAAGGTAAGGGGTTTACAAGTCTCAGAATTTCCAGGGATGTAACTTGATGTATATAATTATCAGGAAGAGACAATGATCAGGTCATTGGCCAAACAGAGAGAGCATGAGAGGGAAGTGGAGTAGTCAGTCATCAGAGGCTCAATGATGTGGTTGACTGTGAAATATCAGTGGGATCAATGTAACCAATATGTCATGTGCATAAAAAAATCAATTTAAGATAGATATTGTGGTGAATTAACATTGGTACCTATTAGTAAATATGTATTTATGAAAACCATGTTAATGGAAGATTATATTGCACAAATATGAAGATAGTAAGTTAGTAAACCATTAGTAGACATTTAACAAACATACCTTGCTTGAACTGAAGGTACACATGAAAAGGCTTATTAAAACAGGCAAAAAGAAAATAAACAATAGTATTGAAAAATGGGTGATTTATCCTGAATTGTCTCTTTAAAGAATTCTGAGCCTTATGAAATCTCAGCAATTAACCCAGAACATTAGAATGAGGAAAATATCCAATGATTATTCTCATTTTTACTGCTCTACTGGCTCATCTCAGCAATATATTATGAATGGCTACTACCAAAATATAGAGATATGATAGAAAAGATTATGATTCAGGCTTCTAAATATCCTCCAAAACCTGAGGGCATGGCAGACAGGAGTTACAAAATTCATTGGATTTATCCCCTAAGCCTTAGGGAACATTATAGATGAGGAGATGGAAAAAATGTAAAGGCAGAGAAAGCAGAAAAGTGCTGTGTCTTTGGAACATAACATGGCATTTGTACACTTTACCTCTCAGCAACATGGTTACCTGAATAAGATTAAGGCAATTAGAACTTCAAACATGTATTGTGGAGAGACCACTGAGGTTCTACTTCTAACTTTGGAGCTATGGATAGTTGATAACTAATGGGAAGGTCAGTATTCTTCAGAGGAGGTAGCCATTGACAAAGTGACAATCTCCAGTGGATGATTCCACACCTTTGTATATATGGGCATCATTATCTGTACTTTTGCTCATATATTTCAAAAAACATGGACATGGAATTGGACGAGGATTTGTTAGGGTAAGGGAGAGATGGAAGAGGGGTTGAGAGGTAGATGTGAACATGATGCATTGTAAATAAGTATGAAAATATTTAACAAAAAATAAGTATTTACTTGGGCTGTAGCAGTAGCTCAGTTAATACAGTAGTTGCATAGGATGCCCAAAACCCTGGATTCTATCCAAACTATTTCATAAACCAGGATTTGTGGGATTCATTCCTAATCCTAGCATGTCCTGGATTGTGACAAGAAGATAAGGAGTTCAGGATTATCCTTTGTTATAGAATGAAATCAAGGCCAGCTTTGATTACATGATACTCTGTTCCTCATTTAAAAAAAAAGTTACTCAGTGAATCCACAAAGGATTAAAACAATTTTCCTGTCTTGTTTTTATAATCACAGTTTTCCCATTATCTTGCTATTAGACAAATACTTCCATATTAACTGAAGGTATAAGGACCATTGCAGAGAAAGTAGAAAATGAGTGTAACAGTCAGAGTTTGAGGAAGACTACAGCAAAACAGTGTCTTATGGTCATTACAAGACTACTATACCCATGTCGCCACAGCAACAAGATCAAGCTAATCAACATTCTATCATGGAGAATACTTCTACCCTAACTGAAAAACTGTGGGAAGTTGAGATCTTCTGTGGAAGTGCACATCAGGTTCCTTTAACAGTTGTCTGACTATCCTCCAGAAATGACATACATTGTTACCTAATTCATTATGGGAGTATAGGGGTAGCCTCAATTAAAGTTGCTGAATTATTTATTTATTTTAAAATGACATAATATTGGAAAGATAGAGAGTGTTGTGGATGAATCGGGAGGATTTAGAAGTATGAATGAGAGGTGAATATTATGAAAGTTAGTCATGGTTACTGAAGTAGAAACCTCTAAATTACTAAGGCAGCATGATACCTAAAAACAATCTATAAAAATCTGAGTTTATATCCAAAGAGTAATATAGTTCTCACCCTGCATAAGAAAACTTCTTTTTGCAATAGCAGAGACTGTTGCAGGTAATAAAAACCAATCAGAATGAAGAATTGTGGACCCCAGTCCCACTGGGTTCATCTACAAAGCCCTCCTGAATCAAAGGTTGAGAAAATACTGGGCAAAGGGAGGAAGAAAAAAAAATGTAAAAGCCAGAATATCAGAGAATTTGCTATGAGATTTTGTTTCCTACTAAATGCAGAAGCTAATCCGTAAATTCTCTCCAATCTGACTGCCAAAACATAAGCTGAAAAAAAAAAATGATACCAACAAATGTGCCAAACTAGACAGACAAATTCCCATAAGGCCTAAATTTTAGACAAAGAATTATAAGCAACTGCAGAAGGCCGAGAGCACAAGAGGTGGTATTATCCAAAACAATTGGTTGTCTAGTACCAAACTTTAGCACTGAAAGCATACAAACAAATTATATACATAAGCATTTGTTCTTATACCCAAAAATTAATGTAGTCTTCACCTTCAAAAGGAAAACTTTTTTTAGTAGAGACCATTTCATAAAACACAAACCAATCAAAATGCAGAATAGGAAAAAGATGTTTGTGTGTTTGCCTATGTCTGTGTGTGAAATTACAATTAGTTAAATAAAGAGAGAGACCATAAATTTGAAGGAGAGTGAGGAAGTATATGGAAAGGTTTGAAAGGAGGAAGGGAAGAGGGAAATTTTCAATTACATTGTGATTCCTCATAAATAACAATAATACATGTTACAAAATTCTTAAAGAATTAACAAAAATATTGTATGTAAAAGGAATAGAAAAGAATTGATGCTATCCAAGAATAGTTCGAGACAGATGCTGGGACTTGCAACCAAGCATGGAGCAGAACTCTGGTGGTTTTGCGTTAAGTGTTGGAGGCAAGACAGAAGAACTTGGAGAAGAACCTCACAAGAGAACCAACCCAACTCAACTAACCGAGTCACATGGGGACTTTCAGAGACTGCAACGTAAACTAAGAAGCGTGCGTGATCTGGACCTAGGTCCCCTGCACACATGTAGCCAATGGGCAGCTTGGTCTTCATACGGGGCACCTGGCAGGCTGGAGGGGCTGTTTCTAACATGGACTCTATTTCCTGCTTTTGGATTACTTTCCCTGGCAGGGCTGGTTGGCCTGGCCTCAGGTGATGAAGATATGGGCACTCCTGATGTGACTTGATGTGCTGGAGAAGGTTAATACTGGACGAAGGGGGTTCTACTTTTTTGGAGGAGAGGGGAAGGAGGAAGGAGGGGAAGTGGAGGGGGACTGGGAGAAGGGAAGGGAGGAGCACCCTCAGGATGTAAAGTAAATAAACTAATATAAAAATTTTAAAAAGAAATTAATTTTTAAAAGAATTGATATTATAATTGGTCTAAGGTGGCATCAAGTGTTCATCTACTACCTGTGCCTATGTTCAGCTAATCATGTGCAATGATCCAAGAAGCACCAAAATATTTGAGTCATTACTTAGGGAGTCTTTTTCAGAATAAGACTTTAAAATATATATTAGATAATAAGCTAAACTCTATAATTTCTCTTCCTTGTTTCCTGTATCCTCAGTGTCCAATAGTAATGCAAAAACAAAACAAACAAATAAAAAATAGAAAATTACTCCTCTAAATTTGGGTCTTTTTTCCTTCAAGGATAGAGGATCTGAACATGCACACATGGAAGCTTTAATATTAGTATTCAGTGTGACTCTTGCTGTATTGTCTAGAAAAAGTAGCTTTTTCTGTTAAAAACATATAACCCATTATGAAGTCACCTAGAAGATTGTTAATTAAGGAAGGACAGGAGTCTTCCTTCTTATTACTACCTAGAGACCAACTGAGTTATTTAATTCAGTGCACATATACTGCCTACCCACGATATTATACCACTTTACACTTGAAACAGTTTGTCACCAGGTGACCTTTACAATTTTGTGTCTTCAGAAAATCTTTAAAATAAGGTATCATTCTTGAAGGTGATTCATCATGATGTATGAGAAACACTGAAGTCATGGACATTTGTTTTTTTTTTATTTTTTTCTTTATTTTATTTTATTTTGTTATTAATTACACTTTATTCACTTTGTATTCCCCCATAACCCCATAAGCCCCTCCCTCCTCCCCTCCTGATCCCACCCTTCCTCCCCATTCTTCACGCATGCTCCTCCTCAAGTCCACTGATAGGGGAGGTCCTCCTCTTGTGTGAGTCTTTATAGGTCTGCCTTTTTATGTTACTTGGCCTTATTTATCTTTTAAATATTTTTTATTCTTTTTAAATTATTTTATTAATTACAATTTATCCAATTTGTATCCCAGCTGTAGCCCCCTCTCTCATCCCATTCCACACCCACTTTCCTTCCTTCTTCTCATCCCTTGCCCCACCCCTAATCCCCTAAGGGGAATTCCACCACCCCTTATATCTGACCCTAGCTTATCAGGTCTTATCAGGACTGGCTGCATTGTCTTACTCTGTGGACTGGTAAGGCTGTTCACTCCTCAGGGGAAGGTGATCAAAGAGCCAGCCACAGAGTTCATGTCAGAGACAGCCTCTGTTCCCTTTGCTAGGAAACCCATTTGGCAACTGAGGTACCATGGGCTGCATCTGTGTAGCGGTTCTAGGTTATCTCCATGCATGGTCCTTGGTTGGAGTATCAGTCTCAGCAATGAGCCATGGACCAAGAATTTTAGTTCTGTTGCTCTCCTTGTGGAGCATCTGTCCCCTCCTGGTCTGTCATCTCCCCCTTATTTCCTGTCATTTCTTGCTGTCTCCCCAAAGTTTGTCTATGAGCCTCAACATCTGCTTCAATACTCTGCTGGGTAGACTCTTTCAGAGGCCCTCTGTGTTAGGCTCCTGTCCTGTTTGCTGTTTTCTTCCTCATTCAATGTTCATCCCATATGCCTTTCTGAATGGGGATTGATCATCTTACCCAGGGTCCTCCTTCTTTCTTTCTTTCTTTTTTTTTTTTTTTTTTCTTCTCAATGCAGTTTATTCAGGAACCTTGAACAATCTTCTGACCCTGGGGAAAGCCAGCCCACAGCTTAAATAGCCTCTGGGTAGCCAACCCCAGCGTGCCACGAGGGCAATGCAGATAGGTCCACCTACCTATCTGCATTGTTTTGATTTGCATTTCCCTAATGGCTAATGAGGTTGAGCATTTCTTTAAGTGCTTCTCTGCCATTCAATATTCCTCTACAGAGAATTTTCTGTTTAGCTCTGTTCTCCATTTTTTAAGTGGATTACTTGGTTTGCTGCTTGTCAGCTTCTTTAGTTCTTTATATATACTGGATATGAGTCCTCTATCAGATAAAGGGTTGGTGAAGATTCTTTCCCAATCTGTAGGCAGTCGCTTTGTTTTGATGACGGTGTCCTTTGCTTTGCAGAAGCTTTTCAGTTTCATGAGGTCATGGACATTTGTATGAAAAGATCACCTGATAAGATGAGGTACTTTGAGGAGTAAGAGAGCTGGCTCACGGGGTAAGAGCACTTGCTGCCAAACCCGGGAGTTAAATGACTCAGGAATTGAAGTAAAAGGAGAACTCCCTCCTACAACTTGTCCTTTGAAGTTCACACATGTACCATAATGCTTGTGTGCAGACACACAAACATGTGCACATGTACTCATGCACACACAAACACAGTGAGAGTGGGGAGAGAGAAATAGTTAATATTTTTAAAGATTTGACTGGTTATAGAATCTAGCCTCAGTTACTTAGTCTCTAAGTTTTCAAGTGATAGTGCTGTAAGAGATACTTAAAACTGGAAGAAAAATGCCTAGAATGTGCATCTTCTGTATTAAGTATACTGAGTTGATGTTTCCTAATGGATATAAAGGAAGAAATGCAATAAACTTGACATCAGTTGACTATTTTGTATCCTTGAGCTATTTGTCTTTCCACCCAAAACTCACTATCACTTTCTGACACTACTGCCTGGCCAAAATGTGTACTGTATACCTCTTCAACAGGCTTCCATATCTTCATGTTTATAAGTTGGTCACTTCCTTTGTGGTAAAACTGATGTACAATAATTTTGTTTAAGATAGCTTATTTCCTTTTCTCTCTACCATATCATGTAGTCAAGAGAGACTGACTTGGAAAATATTGTGACCTCAAACAATGACAAACACTTTCCAATGCAGATACTGAGGAACCTGAGGAAGGAAGGTTACTTCATATGAAAGCTTAGCAGTGAATACTGTGTAAAAATTATGAAGCAAATATTTCTCTATATACTATAAATACAGTATGATGATAGCTTTTCTAGAACAGTTATTATTCCTAATGCTTTAACCCTTTAATTTTGCTACTGTTATGGATCATAATGTAAATATCTGATATAGAGGATAACTGGCATGCTACCTCAGATGGGTTACCATCCACAGGCTGAGAACTGCTCTTCTAAAGGCAGAAAATGACATTTGTGAAAAAGGAAATCATGCCACTACCATCCCATAATAAAGATGTATACCATGAATACTGCTGTACCTAAATACAATAATGGTGAATTTTAAAAATTTTATTGTCTCATTAATAATCTTTTGTGTTCTTTCAGAAGAAGAAAATTATAGTTATCTTGCTTTATGAAGCAAAGGACAAAGCATTTTCAAAAAGAAGAAAAATGTATGTGATGAATTTCTTTAAAAAAAAATCACAAAGATCCGGGTAATGATGACATAAACATTTAATCCCAGCACTCTGGAGGCAGAAGCAGGTGGATCTCTGTGAGTTCAAGGACAGCCTCATCTACAGAGCGAGTTTCAGGACAGCCAAGGCTCTACAGAACAACCTTGTCTCAAAAACTCAAGAAGGAAGGAAGGAAGGAAGGAAGGAAGGAAGGAAGGAAGGAAGGAAGGAAGGAAGGAAGGAAGGAAGGAAGGAAGGAAAGAAAAAAGGAAGGGAAAAAAAGGAAGAAAATTCACACAGAAAATCAGAAAAGGTAACTGGCTGAAGACAGAATCAAGATATGATGGGGATTAGATTTCAAGGTGGTGGGAAAAGCAGACAAGTCAAGGCTAAACAGTGAACAAAAATGGTGAGTTGGGTTGGGAAACTGAACACTTCTTTTTATGCAAGAGAAAATTTCTTTTTCTTTAATGGATAGAATATGAGAAGTAAAGAATGGAGCAATTAACCAGGGAACATATTTTAAAGCAATAAGCCATGCTATGTATGAAACTTAAATTTATAATAGGGTTTATAAAGGCATACAGATTTGACTTCACATAACATTTGCGCCTCAGAAATATCAAAGAAACTACAATTTAAAAACAGATAAAAAGAGCTATTCTTCTGTTCTTAAATACTGGTTTCATACGGTACAAAATGAAAACTCCAAATCCTTCTATAATAAAGATAATTGTTTTCTGTACAAAAATCAAATTATGTTTCCAAATTCTTTTTTAATTTTAATTTTTTAATATTAATCATAGGTTATTTACTTTGTATTCCAGCCATAGCCTCCTCTTTCATTCTTTCCCATTTCCACCCTCCCTCCATCATCTCCTCCCTGTCCGTTTCCAAGTCCACTGATAGGGGAACCTCCTTCCCTTCCATCTGACCCTAGCTTATCAGGTGTCTTCAGGACTGGCTGCAATGTCCTCCGCTGTGGCCTACCAAGGCTGTTCCTCCCTTGGGGAGGAGGGGGAAGTAAAGGAGCCAGTCATTGAGTTTGTGTCAGAAGTAGTTCCTGTTTCCCTTCCTAGGAAAATCCACTTGGATACTGAGCTACCATGGGCTACATCGGAGTAGGGGTTCTAGGTTGTATCCATACATAGTCCTTGGTTGGAGAAACAATCTCATAGAGGACCCCAGTGCCATGATATATTTTGTCCTTGTGGAGCTCCTGTCCTCTCCCATTCATACTAACTCTCCCTTTTATCATGATTCCCTGCACTCTACCAAAGATTTGGTTATGAGTCTCAGCATTTGCTTTGATAAGCTGTTAGGGAGAGTCTTTCACAGGCCCTCTGCAGTAGGCTACCATTCTTTTTTTCTGTCTTCTCCTACTTCCCATGTCCATCCCATTTGTCTTTCTAAGTGTCCAAATTCTTTATAATAGAAAATGTTATATAAATGAAGTCCATCATTACAGACAAGAACTATATATGTACATATACATATATATTATTGTCAGATACGCCTTAGCAATTATAACTAGAAAACAAAGTAGGTAAAATCCCAAATTTTGAGGCCTAATATTGTGAAGCATCTGTTACAAGTAACTATTTAAATTGAGTAAAATTGATGACCAAGTTATATATTTTAAAAATGTTCAGTGTAAATATTTTTTAGCAAGTAGATTAAACATGCTTTGGTTTTACTTTCGAAGTCTGTTTGCACAGTCTTTAAGATCACCATTTTGCTGTGCACGTATATCACATGACCTTGCATCACATCACATCATAAACAACGCTAATGTGACTAAAGCATGTTCTACATTTGAAGAGGGGAGCCTGATATGAGAAGAGGAGAACATTTGAAGACCATAAAATATGAAATTAAAGACAATATTATTTGAGAATATATGAAGTAGTCTAAGTATTGAATACATGAATTTCCATGAGCTAGAAGAAACTGAAGAAAACTCCTAAAAAACTATGAAAGCCTCACGTTAATGCTTTGTACACACTTATCCAGGAATATGTTTTTCCCTGGTGATAAGAAATGCAGCAGAGATGAAAAGGCTATAACACTAAATTTAGCTAAATTTAATTTTTATTTTGTCATACTTGGAAAAACTGTACTAGGAAAAGCATCAGCTCATGTATCTGAAAACATCTTGAAGTATGGTGTGGTGGCTTGTTTATGCCAACTTGACACAAGTTAGAGTTATCTGAAAGGAAGGAACCTAAAATGAGAAACTACCTCCTCCATTAGATCTTGCTGTATGGCATTTTCTTAATTAGTAAATGATATGGAAGGATCCAGCTCATTGTGGGTGGTGTCATCTTTGAACTATGATGTGGAAATGTAAATCAAATAATTTCACTCATTCCGAACTTTCTTTTGGTCATGGTATTTTGTTACACCAATAGAAACCCTAGGACATATGACCTCATTTTCTATTCCACAACAAATTACGTTTTTTCATTCAAGTGCAAATTTTCATCTTCAGTTAATATGTAATTTATTCTTTAATATACAAAGTATAGAAGTTTCTCTCTTTATGTTGACTTGAAGGTATTGGCTATTTTCTCGCTGAAAAAGCCAAGTATGTCAATCTAAGTCAGAGACCTGAGACCTGAAATAGAGAATTCCCTGAGGATTAATGAGCATACAACTGTTTGATATCATAGATATATGTGTGCTTTTTTTTTTAAAAAAAAGCTACAAATAACTTTTTGCTGTATCTTTAATATAACTTGGCCTTTAAAAATCTAAAATACTTGTAAATCTGACCAGTTTATATTTTTTATCTGAAAAGTTATGATTTCATCACTGTCTCTTTGATTCACACTTTGAAGTATTTATGCAGTCAGTTAACTGTTGTGATAAATTTAAAAACACATCTAGGTAGCTTGTTGTGTGACAAAATTTAGACTCAGCATGTTCCAGTTTAGTATAGATTCTATTTTAATCCACTTCATTTTTGTCAGCATGTATTCTTAATGTGAAGAACTGTAGAGGTTAAGAGCTTATGTCAGGCCATATTATACAGACAACCTAGGAAACAAGTAGAACTTATAGTTCTATTTAGTTATTAATCATTTATATAAAAGAGATTGCTTTTATTTTGCATTCCCAAGCTTTAATTTATGTTTTATTAATTAATTTTTATTGAATTGAATTATGTTTCAGTACTTCATGCATTTCACAGGAATACTATGTCAAGAAAAATAAATCTCATGTATATATTTATCAATATTTAAGTAATATTTATGAATATTTTTACAATTTCCCATGTGAAGTCAAATTACTATAATAAAGTTGCCACAATCATAGTTTCTTGGTTCCTTTAATAATTAAAACAAATTGAAGAGTCCTGTCAATATAACTGTGATGATAACTGTGTGATATATTCTGTCTGGCTTTAAGGTGAATTTCAATAGTCATGTATGATTGTTGCATACGTTATGTGATTTCTATAACCAGTGTACTGAGTTTTAACTTAATATAAAATTTCAAATGCCTTATTTTGTATCTGAATAGCAGCCACATGTAACTAGTCACATCTTACTGTACAGAGCAGGTCTGCATCAGAAACAGCCTAATACTTTCCCAATACAGAGAGAATGTAGTCGGCTACAACTGCAAACTGCAGTAGGAAAGGAATAATGTTAGGATTATGGCGACCAAAGTTCTGCAGATGATACCTCTTCTATGATGACAAAGCAATGGCAGATCATGACTCTAAGGGAAAACATTACTATTATTCTGTGGCCATAAAATGACTCTTATTGAGTTATTCATATAAAATATATTTGTACATTGGTCAGTCTTCATCAGAGAAGCTTCTTAAAGTAGATGTGGATTAACACAGAGACCCACAACTGCACAACATTCAGAGAATAAGAGAAATCAAATTCTCATCCCTAAAAAAGATTCCTATATCACATTCTTCCCTTCAAGACTGGACAATCTATACAAAAGAAAGGTCACAGGAAGACTGTAAGAACTAAAGGTGGTGCTCGCTTCGGCAGCACATATACTAAAATTGGAACGATACAGAGAAGATTAGCATGGCCCCTGCGCAAGGATGACACGCAAATTCGTGAAGCGTTCCATATTTTTTAATCAAAAAAGATAAGGAGGGCCACTATATTCTCATCAAAGGAAAAATCCACCAAGAGGACATCACAATCCTGAATATCTATGCCCCAAATATAAGAGCACCAACATTCATAATTGAAACATTATTAAAGCTTAAA
>REGO01000495.1:661411-673098 GCA_010120015.1 Rhombomys opimus | reverse complement strand
GGACCGCTTTAAGGAATTAGTGTTTGCAGACACAACAGGGCAGATGCTTGTTATGACCTCACAGAGACTGTGACAGCATGCACAAAACCAGCTCAAACTCAAGCCAGACAAAATCCTAACGCAGAAGAAGTGAGCTTAGAGGATATTGTATTTGATTGCTGCTGGAAAGGGGAAGTCAGTTTTTTTTTTCTTTCAGTGAGGAATCAACTGGTATATCCAACAGGTCAGCACAAAGTAGACTTGATTTTTAAGAGAGATCGGGAGAAAGTTTTAAGAGAGAAACATACAATCATGCTTGCCATTCTCGTTTCTAAAATTAGATTCCTCTGTTCACTGTACTTGTTATTGTATGTCTTCTTTTCAATCACTTCGTTCCATATTAGAAAAAATCACCAGACAGCTGTCTTAAACAAACCTTAAGGAACTTACTTCAAAATATATGCATTCAGTTTCCTAATAGATTACCAAAGTAAAATTTTGGATTTTAGTATTATATGGTATTAATGTATAATAGTAGTATGTGGTATTTTAGTACTATATGGTATTAATATTTTTAAGACATCATGTTCCAAGAAACTTGTGATTATCTATTTTTATGATTTAGGAGAAGTAAATCATTGGTTACTTTTATTTCTCTATTTACTAAGTATTCTTAGGTAAAGTGACCACCAAAAGTAGCCATGATTTGAAGCAGGCAACACAGTTCTTTCTACTTAAGACAAACTACTAAAGCTTCCTCTCTGTTCTCATATAATAGTTTGTTCCCATAAAATACTTTTGTTTCAATCTGTAGTCTACTCTTCAAACTCTCTTCAAAGGACTTGCAAATTGACCCTGGTCATTTCACCTCTGAGTCAGTTCTAAACTCCTGACTACTTCCTGTCAAATGCTATCTCCTTTAAGTTGATGTACTAGGGAGCCAACAATTCAATTCCAGTAGGTTTGACTGACACTTCAAATGGAGCAATTTTGACCTTAAAGCAATTTTATAGCTCCTATGGATACATATTTAGCTTGTACTCATAGATACCATTTAGAGTTCTGCCTGTGTTTTCAAGTAATTTGATTTTAAGTTACAAGAACACAAAGGACACAGTGAAATATTTCTTAGCTGTTCATATCTCTGCTCTTTGAATAGGCACAATATGCAAACTAAAGCAAATCCTACAAATTTCTTTATTTTACTCTTGTCAAATAGGAGGGCTCTGAAACTGCATTGACTAATAGCCTACATGCTGAGAGTTTTATTTGTGTCTGTTTCTGGCTCTGAGCCTTCAGAGCTTGGCAGCTTCCAATTCATGTTTCTTGGAATGCTTCCTCTTGGTAGGCAGCCATCACCCTAAGTGTAAGGCTGAGCTATTCTGTGATGAGCACTAGCCTGCTGAGTCTCCTACTCAACAGCCAACTCCACCTTGCTCTTCTATAAGGCAAGCAAATCTGATTAAAACATTTCCACCTGGATCCTGCTTCTGACACCAATAAGAAATTAGACTTAAGCTGGTATTGTTTGGGGGATGGTTTATTTTATATTTCATAATTTAATAATAATGTAAGTATTTTTTTAAATCTTTTTTTATTTTTTTATTTAACTTTTATTAAATACACTTTATTCCTTTAGTATCCCCCCATAAGTCCCTCCCTTCCTCCCCCTTCTTCATGCATGCCCCTCCCCAAGTCCACTGATAGGGGAGGTCCTCCTCTCCTTCTTTCTGATCTTTTTTTGTTCTTCTCAATGCAGTTTATTCAGGAACCATGAACAATCTTCTGACCCTGGGGAAAGCCAGTCCACAGCTTAAAATAGCCTCTGGGTAGCCAACCCCAGCGGGCTTCGTGGGCAATGCAGATAGGTCCACATACACGGAAGCAAGCCAGATCCTCAGCCTTAGCCAAATATGGAGTTGTTCGTGACAGAGAGCACTCACCATCGGGAAGGTGGAAGGCGGAAACCAGCTCCATCTTTAAGGCGCGGTATTACGCAGCTCTCTACAATTCCCCCTTTTTGTTTTAGACGCGTCAGGCAAGAGTAGAGGTCTGATCTTTGATATTAGAAATAAATTGGGACTTTGTACCAATGTTCATTCAGGTGTCATCCACCCAAAGAGCATCAGACCCGTCCGATACCTTTTTCTCAGAGGCGGGACCTGGGGCATCAACCCGCATGCACTCTGCCCAAAGTTTGGCTATGAGTCTCAGCCTATGTTTTGATACCCTGCTGGGTAGAGGAACAAGTTTTTCTCTGGGTTATATTCATTTCTCATAGGCCCCAAACTAACTTAACCAATCAAAAATGGCTTAAAAACATCAAAACCTATGAGCAAATATAAACCTTTCTACATTTAAAGTTGATTCTCTCAGTTCTTTTCTTACAGTGACAAAAATTTACTAAGAATTTAAAAATTTACTAATGGGGTTTGTATATAGCTTCCAATGAGGATAAATATTCCTCCCACATTTCTTAAGCCATTGGAATATGTGGCTTCACTGGGTACACCAGAACTCACACATGAAGACTTCTTTGTCTCATAGAAGACTCCTGTGCTCAGATATATTTGGACCTTGTGGAGCTCCCTGTCCCCTCTAGGTTATATTACTTTCTCCTTCCTTCATACGATTCCCTACACTCTGCCGAAGGCTTGGTTATGGGTCTCAGCATCTGCTTTGATACACTGCTAGATAGAAGGACCATGCATGCATATAATCTACAACCCCTGCTCAGACATAGCCAATGGTAGCTTAGTATCCAAGTGGGTTCCCTACTAAAGGGGACAGGAATTGTTTCTGACATGAACTCATGAGCTTCCCCTCCGCCCTGAGGGAGGAGGAGCCTAGCTAGGCCACAGATAAGGACACTGCAACCATCTTGAGGATATCTGATAAGCTAGGGCCAGAGGGAAAGAGAGGAGGACACCCCCTCTCAGTGGATTCGGAAGGGGGCAGGGAGGAGATGAGGGAGGGAGGGAAGGATTGGGAGGGAAAGAGGAAGTGGGCTACAGCTGAGTTACAAGTAAATGTATAAAATTATTTAAAAATAAAAAAAATATTAATTAAAAAAGTCTTCCTTGTCTTCTCTCTTGAAACATTCATGCTTACTTAAAAATCAGTAAAGAAACTGAAGCCAGCCCTTAAAGAGGTCCACAGAAGGAAATGCTAAGGCCCAAGCACAGCTGAGCACTTAGTTGTCAGCAGACAAATCCATACCCAAACTAGTCTCACAGAACTGTGTCTGTGACCTCTTCATGAGGTCACATTATCTTCACATTTATTCTTGTGGAACTAGTTTATGTTCACAATTTAGTGCTCACTAAAATATCCCACCATGAAGACTGATTTCCACTCTTAAATTCCTTATACTTATGATTAACCCCAGCACATTGTCTTTTGTTTTCTGTGTTTTTTTAACCTTTCTGTTTATTATTATATACTAACTCCCATCCAGAGTGCAACATGAGTCTCATAAAATAGGAGCACTTAGCTGCTCTTTATCTTTAATTTGAGCAATATCTCAATATGTGCTTACAATTTTATTGAGTGACTTATTAGTAATTCTCTTTCATTAATTTTAAATAAAAAGATCTGGTTATGTGGTAAGAGAGAAAGAAAATACTAGAATCATAAGGTCTAATTTTCCATATCCCCAGACACTTTATTTATTCAAATATTTAGAAAAGAATTCATCTAGAAACTTACTAAATCTTATCTCAAAAACTATCCAAGGGCAATGTCATTTATTACAAATAAAGTTATAAAAGCCATTTACCCAGAATCAAAACCTAATTTTGATTTATTTGATAATAAACTAGTATAATTTGAACTGAATTGATTAAATGTGTGGTAGTAAATTGCAAATAGCTTTATCAAAGCACTCAGCCCAGTCATCAGGGAATATGTGATACGGAGCTATAACTCTGACATATTTCCTGGATTAGCTGCCTGTTTGTTCACATATTTTCACTATACAGTAGATTTTTCTTGAAAACTTACACACTCACTCACACATACTTATACACAGATACACACACTCATACACTTCTCACATGCTTTCTTCCAATATTTTCCACATAAATAAAAACACAATTGTTGTCACTATCACCCTTGCCCAGAAGCATTTATAGAATTATATATTTTCTTTTGTAATATGCATGTTGTTTTATTCAGAAATATTTTTACCTATTTATGTATTATTCTTTTAAAGTTTCATACATGTATGCATTATATCTTTGTAATTTCCACCACCTTCACCTTCATTCATTCATTCACCCATCCCAAAACATCAGACTGACTGGAAAATAAATAATAATGTCCTATTTTAATAAACTTCTGTTCTTTAGATTGTGATTTATATTTCAAGACCATATGGAAGCCAAAAGGCTGTCTGCACATTCCCTTAGTGTGTCAAGCTGATAGCGGTGGGAGGGACCCACTCTAAGGAGCTTCTTGCCCTATACCTAGCTCTGGTGATCAGGGAGATAAGCATTAAAAAAAAAAAAATCCACCCTAGCAAAGAAAGGAAAAGGGAGACAGCAACTCTTGCTGTTTGCCTGAAAACCTTGACTTTTGACAGAAAAAGGCTTGTGTACAGCAGAGACAGGAAGCATCCTACAATACCTTACGGGCTTATACAACAACCAGAAAGAGACTTTTGACAGCTCTTTCTTTATTACTGATAATCATCTTATTTTCATACTTTCATTCAATCAATGGGGAAGGGGTGTCCAACTTGCGCATTTATGTTGGCATTCTGGGTCAGCAAAGACAGACCACATGAAGGGCTTCACAGAGGAGGAATAGAAGGTAGACTGCAAATACTCTGAGGCCCAAGCACTTACTGGACCTGTAACATATCTTTAAGCTGTAACTACATAAGAATTGCATTCTTTTGCTGCTGAGATTTTAAACTTGTTCCATTTGAATCTCTACATGAGATTAGCAAATCTCATGTAGCAATGTTTAAAGTCCTCTAACCATTTAAGGTTATTAATACAATGTTAGTAATAAAACATCCGGTTGAACATTCCTCAGTGTCTACCCACTCTTTTTTTAATTTTTATTTTTTATATTAATTACAGCTTACTCACTTTGTATCCCAGCTGTAACCCTCTCCCTCATTTTTTCCCAACTTCAACCTCCCTCCCTCATCTCCTCCCATGCCTCTCTCCAAATTCACTGATAGGGACTTCCTTTACATCTGACCCTAGGCTATTAGGTCTCATCAGGACTGCATTGTCCTCCTCTGTGACATGGGTAGGCTGCTCCTACCTCCAGGGGAAGTGATCAAAGAGCTCACCACTGAGTTCATGTCAAAGACAATCCCTATTCCCCTTACTAGGGTACTTACTTGGCTACTGATCTGCCATGGGCTACATCTGAACAGGAGTTCCAGGTTATAGCCATGAATGGTCCTTGGTTGGAGTATCAGTCTTAGAAAAAAACCCTGTGCCCGGAGTGTTTAGTTCTGTTGCTCTCCTTGTTGAACTCCTGTCCCCTCCAGGTCTTACTATCTCCTCCTTCTTTCATAAGATTCCCTGCACATTGCCTAAATTTTGGTTATGAGTCTCAGCATCTGCTTTGATACACTGCTGGTTAGAGTCTTTCTTGAGGCCCTCTGTGGTAGGCTCCTGTCCTATTTCTTCTTTGCTCCATCTTCCAATTTCCATCCCATTTGTCTTTCTGAGTGAGGACTGATCATATTACAAGAAGGGTCTTCCTTCTTGCTTAGCTTCTTTAGGAATATGGATATTAGTATGTTTTTCCTTTATTGTATGTATACACTTACAGAAATTTATACATCTCTCAAAGAAAAAGTAAAATTAGAAAAGTTCCAAACATAAAACACCCAAGAAATCAAGGACACCATGAAAAGATGAAATCTAGGAATAATAGAAATAGATTAAAAAGAAGATTCCAGGCTCCAACATCCAGAAAATATTTTTTAAAAAATCATAGAAGAACATTTTCCCAACTTAAAGAAAGAGATGTCCATAAACATACAAGGCCTACAGAACACCAAATAGACTAGACCAGGAAAGAAACTCCTCATGTCACATCATAGTCAAAACACTAAACCTACAGAACAAAGAAAAAATATTAAAAACAGGAATGGAAAAAGGTCAAGTAATATATAAAGGTGACCTATCAGAATTACACCAGACATCTCAATAGAAATTATGAAAGCCAGAAGGGCCTGGGCAGATGTCATGCAAACTTTAAGGGACCACAGATGCCAACCCAGACTACTGTACCCAGCAAAGCTTTCAATGAACATAGATGGTGAAAACAAAATATTCCATGTCTATCCACTCTTATTCTTGGAGGAAGAATAGATAGGCCTGGTCAGAGAAAAGATACTATCTCTATCAATAACTTTAATAATTTTACCCAATGCTTATCTAATGGATTTCAAGGTATTTTTTTCTTTTTCTCTCTTTCCTGGTATTAAGTGGATTTTTCCTAATAAATTTAATGATAAAGAAATCTCAAGGATTTCTAGATGTCCTAAAAGTCTCTTAGATAATGTATTATTATTATTTTATTATTATTTCAAATGTTATTGTGTAGCTTCTCCTGAGAGATGTATAGAAACATCTGTCAATCCCAGAAACAACTACACCCTAGCCTGAACAACCAATGAGTTTATTGTGTTTATTCATAGGAGCTTAAATGGCCCAAAGTCATCTTTTAGGCAGCCAAAAGACTTCTCTTCCTCAACAATATTTACTGGTTTCAAGGGAGGGGGCTATGGCTGGGATACAAAGTAAATAACCTGTGTTTAAGATAAAAAAAATAAAATTATAAAAAAACTTTCTGAGCTTCCAGGGTCTTACAAGTTTTATTTGCTTATGAATCTCTTTCCTCCTTTTACAAGGTAATATTTTATTCTCAAGGAAGAAGCCATAAAACAGATGCTACAGAGTCAAGTCATAGTGACACTTCTAGTTCTGAGAATTATATTTTTTGGCCAGTTTTGAAGAATTTGAGTGTCTTACCAGACCAACAAGGGAGTAGGAAGTTCAATGGAAAGATAAGTAGGCACTATGAATTTCTTTTAATTTTTTTGTCTTTATGTCTTCCATCTTCTTTTTCCAATGCAGGAGGTTAAATTGGTGTCTAATATGCTGCACTTGTTTTAAACTCTACTTTAATTGTGGTATTGAAGCATCTACTTCCCTTCCACCAAGCCTTTAGTCCTAGATAGGAGAGAGAAGGTTAGTGGAGAAAGGGGTCACAGACCCATTTACTTCTCTCTGCTGTTTAGGATCAATGGGTTCTTTTGAGGCCACACCAATCTGCATCAACAGCAAATACAGCAAGCGGTCTCCTCTAAGCCACTGTGTTGAAACTCTATCTGTCTCCTCCAAGCCACCACACATATTCATTTATATAATAAATGAATATTGAAATAATAAATAAATATTGAAGAATATTTTCTGAATGAGTTATTTATCTATGACATAAAAATTCCTATCTCAAATTTCAAAAGAATCTCCTTATTATCTGCCAGGGCCCTTGACAGAAGCAAAGCAATCACACTGGTATTCTCTCCATTTCTACACACAGACACTTTAAAATCCTGTCATCCAAATCACTGTGGTGCTAATAAATTCTCAAGTACTGAAGACTCAGAGGAGCATGAGCCTTCAGTGTGTTTATAGAATACATTTCACATAGACAGGCACGAAAGGAACAGTTTGCATAATCATCTGCCAAGAAGAATCCATCTGTCAGGAGAGTGGAAGCTGTTATCAAACAAGTTCATGTTAAAAACAAAATCTCTATTCACTTCCTATGCACTTCATTTACTTGAAACTAATTATTGGTGCGCATATAAATGAAGGTGAAAATATTTTGTCTTGGTAACACTTCAAAATTCCGGTCTTAGAGAGACACAAAAATAGCTGTTCTGTCATTTAATCTCCTCTGGGAATTTATTGTACGACAGAGAATGCTGAGGCTGGGAATTCCAACCAATTCACAGTTGCCAATGAGAAACTTTACTTTCCTGCTAGTGACAAACGTGAACACCTAAAAAGTTGTTTCAGTTCCTTAATGTTAACTAGCCCTGGCTTTAGTCCAAAGAAGAAACACTGCATATTTCTCTAAAATACAAACCATTCATTATCATAATTGTTTTCTGATAAAGTTCTTACATTTCTGCTCACTTAAATACAAAACAAACATCAGTCTTTGGAGAGAATCTGAAATATAAAAAGGACCATTTGGGGGACTATAGAGTAATCCTAATGTTTAGGCAAAAATGCAAAGAGAGAAGAAAACTGTTGTGTCTTGAAACACTTCACAGTTAAAAGCTTCATTGTTTTTTATATTGTGCATATTCTATTAAAATGTATGAAGTTTTATGTGCTTTATGTACTTTTTAAAGTATTGATATAAAAAAGTTTTTTTATACTTCATTACATAAGCTAAAATATTTTTAAATTAAACATTTAAACATTAAACATTTTATCTTTAATTATCCAAATAGTCTAGCAATCACAAAAAATAATTACAGAGATTAAAAACTATTTATTTGGCATTCATTTACAGGTAGTTGTTGAATTATTGTATAATGCATACTGCGGTAAATTCAACCGAAGGAACTTTCAGATGTTTTGATGTAAGAGAATAGATACATTTTCGGTTTTCTTTTGTTTTGGTTTTTGAATTATGTTCCAGTGGTGGAAGTGCATGTAGACCAAATATAGGTGCCTGAAGAGGCCAGCAGTACCAGATACCCTGGAGCTGCAGAAGTTACAATCTATTATGAGCTTCCTGGCCTTGGTGCTTGCAAGTGAAGTCATGTCTTCTGCAAGAAAAAAAAAAAAAAACAAAAAAAACCAAAAAAAAAACCCGTTCTTAACCACTGAAGTCTCTCTCCACTGTAAAAATACATTTTTTATTTTTATTAATTATAATTTATTCACTTTGTATCCCCTCTGTAGCTCCCTCCCTCCTCCCCTCTCAATCCCACCCTTCCTGCTCCTTCTCTAAACCATGCCCCTCCCCAAGTCCACTCATAGGGGATGTCTTCCTCCTCTTCCTTCTGATCCCAGTCTATCAGGTCTCATCAGGAGTGGCTACATTGTCTTCCTCTGTGTCCAGGTAACACTGCTCCCCACTCAGGGGGAGCTCATGAAAGAGCAGGCCAATCAGTTCATGTCAGAGATAGTCCCTGTTCCCATTACTATGGAAACCACTTGGACACTGAACTGTCATAGGCTACATCTGTGCAGGGGTTCTAGGTTATCTCCATGAACGGTCCTTGGTTGGAGTATCAGTCTCAGAAAAGACTGTGCTCAGATTTTTTGGTTCTGTTGTTCTCCTTGTGGAGCTCCTGTCCTCTTCAGGTCTTACTATTTCCCACATCTTTCATAAGATTCCCTGCAATCTGCCTAAAGTTTAACCATAAGTCTCAACATCTGCTTTGATACCCTGCAGGGTAAAGCCTTTTGGAAGCCCTCTGTGGCAGGCTCCTGATGTCCATTCTCTTTGCCTTTCTGAATGGGGAAAATTGAGCATCTTAGCCAGAGTCCTCCTCCTTGATTAATTTCTTTATGTGTACAGATTTTAGTATGTTTATCCTATATTATATGTCTAATATCTACTTATGCATGAGTATATACCCTGTGTGTCTTTCTGCTTCTAAATATCTCAATCAGGATGATCTTTTCCAGTTTCCACCATTAATCTGCAAATTTCATAATTTCCTTGTTTTTTATTGCTGAGTAATATTCCATTGTGTAGATATACCACAAATTCTGTATCCATTCCTCAGTTGAGGGGCATTTGGGTTGTTTCCAGCTTCTGGCTATTACAAATAAAGCTGCTACAAACATGGTTAAGCAAATGTCCTTGTTGTTTACTTGAGCATCTTTTGGATATATGCCTAGGGGTTACTTTTAAAGTATAGTAATAGGAGGTTGTAGTTGTGGTGTTTTGAATGAGGATATCCCCAATAGACTCAGACATTTGACCACTTAGTCCCTATGTGGTACTGATGTTTAGGGATGCTATGGACCCTTTATGGTGTGGAATATTTCTGGAGGAAGTGAGTCACTCAGGACAGGTTTTGAGTATTAACAGTTTCAGTCTAACTCTGGTTCTCTTTCTGTTTCATGCTTGCATTTGAAGATGTCAACTTTCAGCTTCCTGCCCCTGCTACCATGTCTACCTCTTTCTATTAGATTTCCCACCATGATGGTTTCTTATACTTCTGAGGCTATAAATTCAAATAAACTCTTTCTGTGGTAAGTTACCAAGGTCATGGAGTATTATCAAGGCAAGAGAAAAGTAACTAACACAGAACTGTTACTATGAAGAACTTGACTATTCTTTCTTTTGCAAGAAAATGGGAGACCGATTTGGACCTTTGAATTAGAAATTCAGTTGAGTTCTGGAAGCAGAGGTTAGTAGTCTATTTTAGTAGGAGTCTAGAAGACCTGCCCTACCTAAGCTTCACAATTCTAGAAGAAAAGGTCCTAAGGCTTTTTACGTTCCTATAACATAATTGCAAACAAAGCTGCTGCAACTGTGGTTGAAGAGCATTAGGGGTCCATCCAAATTTGACAGAAGACATGCTATTCTTTTATTGATGTCTTTAGAGACATGAACAGTGTAAAAGTGAAGGACTTACAGAGTTTTCCTCCTCCATTTCAGAAAGCTTCTGGGGCTAGGCAGTATGTGACAGAGGACTTCCCACATGAAGACCTTTTCATATGAATCTATGAAAATTAATCTTGGGTTAAATGTTGCTATCAAGATGTTGGAGATACCAGAACCATGAGAATTTTGCCAGCAAGAACTATAACCTGGAGTAGAACCAGCTCAAGGGAGAGATGTATTTTACAGGCAGCAAAGTTGGAGGGGAAGAGCCATCTAAAATCAGTGACATTGAACATGAAGCGGCTGGGTTTGGTGCTTATCTTTGCTGTGTCCAATATTTCTTTGCTATCCTCCAATTCCTCTATTTCAGAATGGCAAAGAATATTCTACACCAAGATGTGTTGGAAGCTTATAATTTACTTTGTGAATTTTACAGCAGGTTATATTTCAGAAGTAGCCTTGAGTCTCAGAAGAGATTAAGAGTTTTAAATAGTATGGCAGCATAGGTCTTTAATCACAGCACTGAGGAGGCAGAGGGAGGAAAATCTTTGTGTGGTCGAGGCCAGCCTAGTCTACAAATCAAGTCCAGGACAGCCAGGGGTACACAGAGAAACCCTGTCTTGAGAAATGAAACTAAACAAACAAACAAACAAACAAACAAATAAATAAATAAAATTTAAATAGTATTGTTGAGATTGTTAAATACTAAGAAATTGAATTGAATGCATTTTTTTATTTTTGTTTTTATCAGTTACATTTTATTAACTCTGTATCCCAGCCGTGCCCAGAACCCTCATTCCCTGCCAGTCCCTCCCTCCCTCCCTCATCACCACTGTACCCCTTTCCAAGTCCACTGATAGGGGGGACCTCTCCCCCATTCATCTGATCCTGTTTTATCAGGTATCTTCATTGAGTTCCTGTTAGAAGTAGTCGTTATTCCCCTCACTTTGGGAAACCAATTGGTTATTAAACTACCACAGGCTACATCTGAGCGGAGGTTCTAGGTTATATCCATACATGGTCCTTGGTTGAATGTCAGTCTCAGAAAAGACCCTGTGCCCAGATATATTTGGTCCTTGTGTAGCTCCTAT
>REGO01000495.1:644104-657062 GCA_010120015.1 Rhombomys opimus | reverse complement strand
GTGTTTGAATTTGGATTCCTGTCTCTCTACCATGGCCTCTATTTCTTTGTGCATTTCCTTTTTATATGCCACTAATTTTTCCTCTACTTGTGTATCTATTTGTTTGGCTATGTTTGCCTCTTTTTCTTCAAGGCTTTTGTCTATTTCTTCTTTCTTTACCTCCAATTGACTGGCCAAGTCTTTGAAAGTTTTGTTCATTTCCTCCTTATGAGCCTCAAATAATTGGGCAAGCATGGCTTTAAAATCATTTTCCTGTGCTTCTGCTGAATTGGAGTATCAGTCGATTTTGGGGATTGCTGGTGAAGTCATGATGTCCTGATTTATGTTGGAATGTTCTTTCTCCTAACCCTGGCCATTGGCTTATCTGAAACCTTCTCTGTTTGTTTTTGGATTCTGCAGATCAGACTGGTACTGTCTCTCTGTGATGTCTGGAGAGTTCTTCAGGAAGCTGAGAACTCTCATCGTGTGCTGAGGACTAGCTGTACCTGTGGAAGGAATGTATGGAGGCGCAAACAGGGCAAATGCGCTCGTGTGTGTGTGTGTGTGTGTGTAAGTGTGTGTGGACGTGTGTCTCAAGGGACAGAGTGATGGCTAATGTTGAGCCCTTGAGTGTGTGGGAGGGGCTCTGCACTGTATATGTAGCAGGCGCTTGTGATGATCGCAGCGCAATTTCTGGCATTATCTGCCTTAACTCCTCAATTAGCCCCACAGAGCAGGAACTTCAATGTCCCTAGTGCCCCTCTGTTTCCCAAAGTGGGTATGTGGGTTGGAGGGGGTTCGATGCCTGGCTTCTGTTTTAGAAAATCCAGGATCTGGGGATCTGCAGATTCTCAAGGGTGCACTCACTTATAGGCAGGTCACTTTGCAGAGATCGTGGAATCCGGTCTCTCTGCTCTCTGGTTTGGCCCTGCTTCTTTGATGTGCCCCACCAGTTCTGTGCTGCTGTCACTGCCACGTTCTGAGGTCTTGCTACAGCGTCAGTGATGGCGATCCTGCGGAGCTCGTATGGCGTCCAGCAGACTCGGGCCCTGAGAGGATGGTGCAGCAGCTGCGCGGATCTGGGACTCCGGGACAGGTACTGCTGATCTTTGCCTGCCGCTAAAGGGCTTGGAGCTCTGCCCCAGCGGCTGTATACCCCAGGCAGTTAGGTCTGCTCTGAGAAAGACCAGCCAGCTGTGCAGCTGTGCCGAGGTGGAGGGAGGTCTGGGGAGGGGAGTGCCTTGAGATCAAAGGATCGTTTCTCTCCTTCCCCAAACAAGTCCCCGGGTGACCCGAGACCAAAGTTTTCACCTCCTGTGATATTCCCTGTTGTCTAGAAAGCTCTGCCGTTGTCTTCCTGGGTTAGAGGTCCTTCCATTCACCAACTCAGAAGTTCAGGTATTCCACCGCTCAGAAACTGTGTGTGCTAGTCGCCATCTTGGCTCCGCCCCTCGAATTGAATGCATTTTAAATTACAATTTAGTCATGATCTTATGAAAGCCAGTGGAATGTGGTGATTTGAAAGATAATGTTTTATGTAGACCCAAATATTTGAAAACTTGGACCCCAACTGGTGGTATTATTTGGAGAGGTTGTGGAACCTTTAGGAGGTAGAACCTGTCAGGAAGGAGCATGCCACAGGGTTGGTCGTGGTAGTCTCTAGTGTTTATAGTCGCACTACACTTCTAGCTCTCACTACCTGCTTCATGTTTTCATTTGAAGATTGGAACTCTTGTCACCTGCTCCTGATGCTGTTTCTGCCACTTGCTGACATGCTTTGCTGCCATAACAGGCTCTTATCCTTCTGGAATCATAAGCCCAAATAAATGCTACTTTTCTATAAGTTACTCTGGTCATGGAGCTTTAGCAAAGCAACAGAAGTAACTAATACAGAGCTATAGTAATAGATATCATGATAGTATTATAAAAAGACATATTAATCAATGTGTAGAACTGGGGACCCACATATAAGCCCACTCTTATACAGCTACCTTTTTGTGAGAAAAGAGGTCAACAATACACATATGAGGGAAAGAAAAAACAAGCTTCTTCAACAAATGTTGGATATTAAACTTGATTGCTACATGTAGAAGAATGAAACTATGTTCTTATCTCTCACTCTGCACAAAGCTCAACTCTAAATGGATCAAGGATCTCAACACATCCTGATCCTGATATCCTGTACTGGGTAAAGAAGAAAGTAAGGACGGACACTTGAATTCATTGGCCATTGGCACTGAAAAGGATTTTCTGAACAGGGCACTAACATTAAGGTCAGCAATCAATAAATAGTATTTCATGACACTAAAATTTTCTATGTAGCAAAGGACACTATTATTAGAGTGAAGAGAAAGTCCACAGAATGAGGGAAATATAATTTTCAGTTATATACCTGCAAAAGAATGATATTTAGAAGGAAAAATGTATCAAGAAAATAAACAGTCCACTTAAAAATTAGATGTGGATCTAAATATAAAGAGTGTTCAAAGACAAAATACAAATATATAAGAAATACTTTTAAAATCTTCAACATCCATACGTACCAAGATAGTTTATCTAAACTATTCAGATATATGTACATTATTAAGATATTATTACTTTGATGTTCAGGATCATTTACTACTCCAAACAGTTTTCAGTTACTATGACATTAACTAAAGAAACCACACTTAATTGCTGTGCCATGAAAATTTGGCAGTTGTGTTTCTATATGTGTCTCCTAGAACTATGACTCTCTCCTGTGAGATATGAGAAACTTCAGGAAACAGAGTCAGCTGCAATTTGTCAGTATTGCTGTAAAGATAAAGCAAACAAGCAAGAAAATTTGCCTTTATACATACACACACACACACACACACACACACACACACACACACACACCCATGTCAGAATTTAAATTCCAGTTTTCAGGTGATGTGATCCAGAACTGAGACAGTGGGCAATCCAGAAATATTTGTGCTGTTTGACATCCTAATAACTCAAAAGCAGTCACCGTTAGATCAGGATTGATTGGGGTGACCTGGAAATTAAAGGAACGGGAGACTAACCTCTACAGAAGCAAATTGTCCTTTAGGCAGAAGTATGAAGAACAGCAGTCTCTCCAGTGGAGTGGGGATTGTGCACCAAGGAACAGAGGGCTTGAAGCTTTATATAGCAGTAAAGGGAACTTGGGAGTATTCACTATGCAAATTTGTTCCTTGGCAGGCTCAAGGCTGCAGATACCAACAGGAGGTTGGTGTGTTGGTCTTATCAGCAGCTTCCCAGAAGCTTTCTTAGGGGTCTGAAACTGTTCTCCTTACTGTGTTGGCTTTCTTCTCAGGAAGATGTTCTTTGACATATGCTGAGTCAGAAGTACCTAGGCTCCCTTGAGGTTCATTGTTTTAGGTCATTAACCTTTCATTCACTGTTCAGCATTTTCAAGCACATGTATTTGAACAAAGGTAAAGAAATATAATGAAATATAACCAATTAAAATCTCTAAATGATAGGTACTCCTTGTCAGTTTGTGGCATTAATATTACTGAGTTTATCAAAGCTCCAAACTGCCTAATGGCTTTTTGGAATACTATTCAATAGAGGAAACTTAACAAAAAGAAAGCAGGCTCATGATGCTACTTAGATGACTGCATGTATGCAGGCCTTCTCTGAGGGAAATGGAGGAGGAAAACACCAACCATGTCTCTATCACTTCATACTGTTTGACTTCATGACTCATTATCTATAGGAGTTGATCTGACAAGCAAGTTGATGTGGTAGTTCTAAAAATAGATTCCAATGTCTGCCTTTGTTTAATTATATTTTGCAAGCTTTTCAGAGAAGAGTCATATCCTTAAGCTCAATGCAAGGATGGGATTTTACCTCTAGTTTCTATTCTGATCACAAGCTGAAATACAAATTTTCCATAAATTTAATCTTATCCTCCATATGTCCTCTATTAGACTCCGCAGAGATTTTTCACTAACCAAAAACATTAATTACTGTTTTCAGGACCCAATATCCTGTCTTTGGCATGCTTTGATAATCAAAGATGAGATATCTGAAATTGTGTCCTTTGTATCTATAGCAAGGGGCCATAGACTGAGAAAGTCACCAGTTCATTGTTCCTGTGTACTTAAGAATCTGGAGGTATAGTTTTGGATAGTTGCTCCTGGCACAGAATTGGGTACCTAGAATTCATCTGAGACATAGGGATGAATCCACTCTCAGGATGCTGTATAGGGAGCTGAACTTGGCTCCCAAAATTGATTTGGGGCCAACATACCTTTTGTAAAATGTGTGATGATAGCATTTTTCAAAAGGAAATTGTTATGTTTCTGTTTTGATGATGGGGCATTGTGTATGATGAGGACATAAGTGCATGATTTTTTTTCAATAAATGGGTTATTTAGCTTCTGTAGAGATAGTACTATCTCACTGTATCCTTATGAATTGGAAACATCATGAAATAGGAATTGTGATAAGAGCTAAAGTTCCAAAACAGCTTAGAGACCTACAATTCTGTGATTATTGTTAAAAATGAAATGTAAGAAGTTCAATAGCATTTCAGGAAATGTGAATAAAATAGATTTCAGATCATGAAAGGTAAATGTATCAGAACCTCAATAAGCTATTATTTTTAGCACAGTTCACTTTGTTTGTAGAAATCTGTTAATAATGTTACATTAATGATTAAAAAGTGACAAATTACCTCACCTTTGGCTAAAAGAATGTCCACTTGGATTAAAAAATGTGATTTATTTTCATTCTCAATAAGGCACATGTGGAAGTAGGAGAAGACAGGAAACGGGATAGGAGGCTTCCACAGAGGGACTCTGAAAGACTCTACCCAGCAAGGTATAGAAGCTGATGCTGAGATATATAGCCAAACTTTGGGCACAGTGCAGGGAATCTTATGGAAAAGGGGTAGATAGAAAGAACTGGAAGGGACAGGCACTCCACAAGGAGACCAACAAAGCCCAAAAATCTGGGCCTGGGGGGCCTGCAGAGAATGATGAATCAACCAATCGACCAACCAATCAATCAATCAATCTCCATGCATGGAGAGATCCTAGACCCCCTGCTCAGAAGTAGCCCAGGATAGCTCAGGCTCCATGGGGGTTCCCTAATAAGGGAGCAGAGACAGTCTCCAAACTTGGTTTCCTGCTCTTTGATCACTTTCCTCTAGTGAAGTGGCCTTACAAGGCCATAGAGAAAGAGGATCCAGAAAGTCCTGAGGAGACCTGATATGCTACGGTCAGATAATAGGGGAAGTGGACCTCCTCTATCAGTGTACTAGGGGAGGGACATAGGAGAGAAAAATGGAGGGAGGGTGGGGCCAGGAAGAAATGGTGGGGAGGCTACAAGATACAAAGTAAATTAAATTGTGATAAATAATAATAATAATAAAGAAAAATTGATATTATATTTTATTTTCCAGATACATTAATTATTGGTATTTAAGTAGTTTGCCCAGGCTTTGGTGGTGCAAGACTTTAATCCCATTTTTAGGCCAATCTGTTTTACAGAGCCAGTTCCAGGAAGTTAGGGCTACATAAAGAATCTCTGTCTTGAAAAAACCCAAAATGATAATAATAATAATAATAGTAATAACAATAATAATTATAAAAACCTAGTTCATGCACTTAATATTCACAGATTAATATACTATAGTATATACAAAATTCAAGAAGCAATGCTATATTAATAAAAAACACACAAAAAAAGTTTTAAATACAGTTTTAAAAAGCTTGTAAGAGAAACTTTTAAGAAACAATGAAATTTGGCTAACTAATAAGTAGTGATTTTATGATTTCCTTTTTCTTGAATGGTTAAGATTCCTCCAAGACAGAAGTACATTCAAAGTGAAAAGCAGTAAAGTAAGAAAAAGAAGCCAATGAGTGACCCCAAAAATTCAACCAGAGAATTCCTTCAGCTGATAAACACCTTCAGCAAAGTGGCTGGATACAAAATCAACTCAAAAAAATCAGAAGCCCTCCTGTATACCAAAGACAAAAGGGCTGAGAAAGAAATTAGGGAAACAACACCCTTCACAATAGCCACTAATAACATAAAATACCTTGGAGTGACTCCAACCAAGCAAGTGAAATACCTGTATGAGAAAAACTTTAAGTCTCTGAAGAGAGAAATTGAAGAAGATATCAAAAGATGGAAAGATCTCCATGCTCATGGATCGGTACGATTAACATAGTGAAAATGGTTATTCTGCCAAAAGCAATCTACAGATTCAATGCAATTCCCATCAAAATACTAATACAATTCTTCATAGATCTTGAGAGAAAAATTATCAACTTCATGTGGAGAAACAAAAAAACCCAGAATTTCCAAAATGATCCTGTACAACAACAGATTGTCTGGAGGGATCTCCATCCCTGATCTCAAGCTATACTACAGAGCAATAGTAATAAAAACTGCATGCTATTGGAATAGAAATAGAATAGTGGATAAATGGGACGGAATAGAAGACCCAAAATTAAACCCACATACCTAAGGATATTTGATTTTTGATAAAGTAGCCAAAACCATTCAGTGGAAAAAATACAGCATCTTCAACAAATGGTGCTAGTCCAACTGGATGTCTACATGCAAAAAAATGAAAATAGATTCATATTTATTACCCTGCACAAAACTAAAGTCCAAGTGGATCAAAGATATCAACATAAAACCAGATACACTAAATTGATTAGAAGAAAAAGTGGGTAAGACATTGGAACTCATTGGCACAGGAGACCACCAACAGCACAGGCTCTAAGAGCAACAATCGATAAATGGGACCTTATGAAGCTGAAAAGCTTCTGTAAAGCAAAGGACATAGTCATCAAAACAAAACGACAGCCTACAGACTTGGAAAGGATCTTCACCAACCCTACATCTGACAGAGGGCTGATATCCAGAATATATAAAGAACTAAAGACGTTAAAAAGCAGCAAATCTAAAGTTCAATATCTTTTCTAAAACTCAAGGAAATTTTTGAAGTTGGAATAGATGTGTTTTGCATAATGATATGGCCAGAAGCCTGGGTGTGCCAGGGAGTGGAGGGCCATGGTTTGAATGAGAATACCTCCCATAGGATCATTTGGACACTTCATTCCCAGTTAGCAGAACTGTTTGGGGAAGATTGGGAAGTGTAGCATTGTTTGAGGAGTCCTGTTACTGGGAGTGCCCTTTGAGGTTTCTAAAGACCTGGATCATTCCCATTGTCCTGTGTCCTGGCTTTCAACTTGATTGAGCTCTTACCTGTTTCTGCCACCATGCTGTCACCTCACCTCATAGAGGCTATATCTCTGGAATGTTAAGCGTAATTAAACCACTCATATAAGTTGTCAAAAAAAAGTATCAAATCAAGAACTCCGATTAAAAAATGGGGTACAGAGCTAAACAGAGAATTCTCAGTAGAGGAATACAGAATGGCAGAGAAACACTTAAAAGAAATGCTCAACGTCCTTAGCTATCAGAGAGATGCAAATCAAAACGACCCTGAGATTTCACCTGACACCCACCAGAATGGCTAAGATAAAAAACTCAAGTGACAACACATGCTGGAGAGGTTGTGGAGAAAGGGGAACCCTCCTCCACTGCTGATGGTTATGCAAACTTGTACAACCACTTTGGAAATCAATCTGGCACTTTCTCAGACAATTAGGAATAGTGCTTCCTCAAGATCCAGCTATACCACTATATCCAAAAGAGGCTCAAGTACACAACAAGGACATTTGCTCAATTATGTTTGTAGCAGCTTTATTCATAATAGCCAGAAGCTGGAAACAACCCAGATGTCCATCAGTTGAGGAATGGATACAGAAATTGTGGTACTTTTACACAGTGGAATACTACTTAGCAATTAAAAACGAGGAAATCATGAAATTTGCAGGCAAATGGTGAGACCTAGAAACAATCATCCTGAGTGAGGTATCCCAAAAGCAGAAAGACACACATGTTATATACTCGCTTATATAGACCTATAAGATAGGATAAATATACTGAAATCTATCCAACTAAAGAAGATAAACAAGAAAGAGGACCCAGGGTATGATGATCAATCCTCACTTAGAAAGACAAATGGGATGGTCATTGGATGTAGGCGCAAACAAGTAACAGGACAAGAGTCTACCACAGAGGTCCTCTGAAAGGTCCTCAGAGGTAGGTCCACTACCCAGCAGTGTATCAAAGCAGATATTAAGACTCATAACCAAACCTCTGGCACAATGCAGGGAATTAAAAAAAAAAAAAAGGGTGGGGGGAGTTAATACAACCTTGAGAGGACAGGAGTTCCACAAGGACCTAATATATCTGGGCACAGGGGTCTTTTATGAGACTGTTTCTCCAAACAATGACCATGTATGGATGCAACCTAGAGCCCCTGCTCAGATGTAGCCCTTCGTAGCTCAGTATACAAGTGGGTACCCTAATAAGGGGAACAGGGACTGTTTCTGACATGAAATCAATGGCGGACTTTTTGACCCCCTCTCCCTCAGGGAGGAGCAGCCTTTCTAGGCCACAGAGGAGGACTTTGCAGCCAGTCCTGAAGACATCTGATAAACCAGTATCAGATGTAAGGGGAGGAGATTCTCCCTAATCAGTGGACTTGGAAAGGGGCAGGGAGGAGATGAGGATGGGAGGGTGGGATTGGGAGGGAAAGGGGGAGTGGGATACAGCAGGGATACAAAGTTAACAAAATGTAACTAATATTAAAAAAATAAAAATTAAAAAAAATACAAAAAATTATAAGTCACTTGTAAAATATATCTCCTGATGTTTTAATGTGTCATTTAGTTATCTTTTGCTTAATGCAACAGATATAGATGTAGAGGGATACAATTTACAAAAGACAGTGTTAGATTATATTCTGTATAGATAAAATATTTTATCATATGTCAAAATAAAAAAAGAAAAAGAAGCCAATGTGCATAAAGTAAAAGCTCATGTAAATTACAATTTAATTTACATAGTTTTAATATTCAAATTATTTGCATCCATTCTTGCTATAATTGGAGTTCTTTTCAAACAACAAAATAAATGGTTATGTAATCTTTTACACATTAGTTTAAAATGCTTAGTATTTGTATTTGCTTTACACATAAACTTGTGTTTTGAAAAAAGTAGTTAGTAAAATTAGTTGGGTCAATATATATAAATAAATCATTATGTTCTCACAAAAAGACAGCTTTTTCAAACCTGAAGTTAGAAATTATTTACATACCAGATTTTGTTCTCTACTTTTCTTTTGTCTTTAATTATGCTATTTTTAAACTGAATTCTTTTTAAAAATGCTGTTTTATATTGTTTTTAATCTAGTCTTTTATTATTTTTTCTTTGTTATACTGTCTCATAGCTATTAGATTTTCAGATGAAAGCTAGGATCACAGTAGTCAACTTTAAAATAAACTATTATGATTTTATTAAAGATTCATAATAAGTTTACAAAATTTATAGCATAATTCAGATAAAATTGATTATTTAAATACCAATCTTCCTACCAAAAATAACAGGCAACTGTATTATTCAAAAATTTGATGTTATTAAGTGCTTCTGCTTATATACTGCAACATTAGTTTGTCAGTTCTTATTTTCTTAATTTTATTTTATTTAAGTTTATTTACTTTACATCCCAAGAGTGCCCCCTTCCTCCTCTCCTTCTAGTACCCCTCTTCCACTTCCCCTCCCCTTTCTCTCCAGAAAAAGGGAGCCCACCTCTCCCTATCAATCCTCCCCAGCACATCAAGTCACATCAGGACTGAGCATAACCTCATCCACTAGGCCAGTCAAGGCAGACCTGCCAGGAGGAACTAATCCAAAAGCTGGCAATAAAGTCCATGTTAGAAACAGCCTCCCCACCCCCCTCAGCCACTTGGCAGGTGGCCCACATGAAGCCCAAGCTTCCCATTGGCTACATCTGTACAGGGGACTAGGTCCAGACCATGCATGCTCCTTAGTTGATGTCTCAGTCTCTGTAAGCCCCTGTGGGTCTGTGTTAGTTGTTTCTTGTGAGTTTCCAGGTCCTTCTGTCTTTTCCTCAACACTTCCATAGGACCCTCACACCCCCACGAAACTCTGCCCCATGCTTGGCTGCAAGTCCCAGCATCAGTCTCAATCTCCCACTGGGTGGAGGCTCCCACACCACAGTCATGTTAGGTAGGCTCCTGTCAGCAAAGCCTGAAAGAGCATCCTTAATACTGTCAGGGCTGGCTCTCTATCAAGAGCTGGTTCTCAGATTGGGCCAGTCGCTGGTTCCCTCAATCTCTGTTTCCTCTTTATCTCTGCACTTCTTGTAGTCAGGGTAATTTTTGGATCAATCTTTTTGTCAATGAGTTGTTGTTGTTTCCCTCCCTACACTAGTCCTCCCTGACTAGAAGGGGGTTGATTCAGTCTCTAAGTCTGGCCCTTCAACCCTCCTACTCCCGCAAGTAGGAGTCTCAGCCCGTCACACCCATATCCTCCCAGGAGCATACCCTGTAGCAGGCCTCCAGCTTATAAAAGTGACACCCCCTTCAGTTTCTCTTCTTGTTCCCAGACTGCTCTCACCTTCCACCCCCATTCTCCTCACATCTGATCCCAGCCTTTGTTTCCCTTCCCAGTTCCCTCTCTTTCATCCACTTCTGCTGTCTATTTTAGTTGCCCTTCTGCATAACATTTCAGTAGCCTCCCTTGGGTCCTGCTTGTTACTTAGCTTCTTTGGGTCTGTGGATTGAAGTATGGTTATCCTGTACTATAGGTATAATACCTGCTTATAAGTAGGAATATAACGTGTGAATTTCTGGGTCTGGGTCATCTCACTCAGAACGATCTTTTCTAGTTCCATTCATTTGTCTGCAAATTTCATGATTTCCTTGTTTCTAATAACTGAGTAGTATTCCATTGTGTAAATGTGCCACAATTTCTGTATCCAGTCTTCAATTGAGGTCCATCTAGGTTAGGTTGTTTCTAGATTTTGCCTATTATGAATAAAGCCGCTATGAATATAGCAAAGCAAATGTCCTTGTTGTATGGTGGAGCATTTTGGATAAATGCCCAGAAGTGGTATAGCTGAGTCTTAAGATAAAACTATTTCCAGTTGTCTGAGAAAGCACCAGATTGGTTTCCAGAGAGGTTGTACAAGTTTGCACTTCCACCAGAAATGGAGGAGCATTTCCTTTTCTCCACATCCTATTCAGCATGTGTTGTCACTTGAGATTTTTATCTTAAACATTCCTACTGTAACATGGAATCTTAGAGTCGTTTTGATTTTCATTTCTCTGATAATTAATGATATTGAGCATTTATTTAAGTGCTTCTCGGCCATTCTATATTCCTGTTGTAAATTCTCTGTTAAGCTTTGTACCCCATTTTTAATTGGATTATTTTATTTTTTGGTTTTTAGTTTCTTCAGTTTTTTTGTATATTTTGGATATTAGCCCTTTTGTCTGATGTAGGGTTGGTGAATATCTTTTCCCAATCTGTAGGCTACCATTTTGTTCCATTGACAGTATCCTTTGATTTACAGTTTTTCAGTTTCATGAGATCCCATTTATTAATTGGTGATCTCAGAGTCTGTGCTGTTGGTTTTCTGTTTAGAAAGTTGTCCCTTATGCCAATGAGTTCCAGAATTTCCCACTATTTGTCTTCCAATAGATTTAGAGCCTTTGGTTTTATGTCAAGGTCTTTGGACTACTTGGATTGAATTTTATGCTGGTGATAAATATGGGTCTATTTTCATTTTTCTACATGCACACATCCAGTTTAAAACGCACCATTTGTTGGAGACACTTTTTTTTTTCTTCCATTGTATACTTTTGGCTTCTTTGTTGAAAATCAAGTGCCCATAGGAGTGTAGTTTTATTTCTGACTCTTCAGTTCAGTTCCATGTCTGTTTCTATGCCAATACCATGCAGTTTTTATTACTATTGCTTGAAATCAGGGATGTTGGTACTGCCAGAAGTACTTTTATTGTACTGAATTGTTTTTGCTATCCTGGGTCTTTGTTTTTTCTATATGAAGTTAATGCTTACTTTTTCCAGACCTGTAAAGAATTGTTGATCACCTCCTCCTGAAGGAGAAGCAGCCTTGCCAGGCCACAGAGGAGGATGAGATAAGACTGGATAAGCTAGGGTCAGATGGAAGGGGAGGAGGACGTCCCCTATGAGTAGACTTGGAAAGGAGCAAAGGAGGAGAAGAGGGAGGTAGAGTAGGATTGGGAGGGAATGAGGGAGGGAGCTACAGCTAGGATACAAAGTAAATAAACTGTAATTAATATAAAAAATAAAAATTTAATTAAAAAAGAATTGTGTTGATAATTTGATAGGAAATTTCATTGAATCTTTATATTGCTTTTGTCAGGATGGCCATTTTTAATATGTTAATTCTACGAATCCCTCAGCATGTGAGGTCTTTTTATGTTTGAAAATCTTCAGTTTTTTTTCTTCAAAGACTTGTAGTTGGTTCTTGTCATACAGGTCTTTCACTTGCTTAGTTAGAGTTTTATATTATTTGTGTCTATTGTTAAGAGTGTTGTTTCCCTAATTTCATTCTGAGTTCTTGTTGCTTATGTAAAGGAGGACTATTGACTTTTTTTAATTGTGTATCCAGTCACTTAGCTGAAGATAGTTATCAGCTATAAGAGCTCTCTAGTAGAATCTTAGGAGTCACATATATATTATCATATCATCTCCGAATATCAATACTTTGAATTCTTACCTTGTGATTTGTATCTCTTTGATCTCCTTTACTTGTGTTATTGCTCTAGTTAGAACTTCAAGTACTATATTGAAGAGATATGGTGAGAGTGCACAGCTTTGTCTTGTCCCTGATTTTAGTAGGATAGCTTTAAGATTGTCTCCATTTAACTTGATGTTGGTTATTGGTTTGCTGTATACTGCCTTTATTTATTTTTTTCCTTCAGTTTATTTATATGGTGGATTACATTGATGGATTTTCATATGTTGAAGGATCTTTGTTTTCCTGGAATGAAGCTTACTTGATCATTGTGGATGATACTTTTTATGTGTGC
>REGO01000495.1:622280-644068 GCA_010120015.1 Rhombomys opimus | reverse complement strand
TTTTTTGCATCAATGCTCACTAAAGAGATTGGTCTGCAATTATTTTCTTTGTTTGGTCTTTGTGTGGTTTAGGTATCAGGGTTATGGGGCCTCATAGAATGCATTTGGCAATGTTCTTTCTTTTTTTATTATGTGAATAGTTTGAGAAGTATTGGTATTAGTTCTTTGAAAGTCTAGTAGCATTTTGTGCTAACACTTTCTGGGCCAGGTCTTTGTTGTTTGGGGGGCTTTTGATGACTCTTATATTTCCTTAGGGGGTATAGGTAGACTTAAACTGTTAACCTGTGTGTTTTAACTTTGGTAAGTGGTATCTATCAAGATAACCATCAGTTTCATTAAGATTTTTTCCAGTTTTTTGACATACAGGATTTTGAAGTACTATCTAATGCCTCAGTGTCTGTTGTTATACCCCCCTTTTCATTTCTGATTTTATAAATTTGGATACTCTCCCTCTGTCTTTTAGTCACTTTGGCTAAATTTTTTTATAACTTGTTTTTTTCAAAGAATTTGTTCTTTGTTTTGTTGATTCTTTGTATTTTTTTCTTTATTTCTAGTTTTTTTATTTCATCTCTTTGATTATTTCCTGCTATCAACTCCTCTTAGGTGTGTTTGCTTCCTTTTTCCTAGAGTTTTCAGGTGATTTATTAAATTGCCAGTGTGTGTTCTCTCCTCTTTCTTTATGAAGACACTAGTGTAATGAACTTTCATTTTAGTACAGCTTTCATTGTGTTCCATAACTTTGGATTTGTTGTGTCTTTGTTTTCATTGAGTTCCAGAAAGTCTTTAATTTCTTTATTTCCTCCCTGACCTAGAGGTCACTAAGTAGAAAATTGATCAATTTCTTTTGGTTTCTAAGCATTTTGTTTTTTCTGTTGTTGTTGAAGTCTAAATTTAATCCCTGGTATTCTGATAAAATACAAGATGTTATTTCAATTTTCTTGTATTTGCTATGGTTTGCTTTATGTCCAGGAATATGGTCAATTTTGGAGAATATTCCATGAGATGCTGAGAAGAATGTATATTATTTTGTGTTTGGATGGAATGTTCCATAGATATCTGTTAGGTCCAATTGACTCATAAAACCAGTTAGTTTTATTATTTCTATGTTTAGTTTCTGCCTTGATGGTCTATCCTTTGGTGAGTGAGGTGTGTTAAAGACTTCTACTATTAACATGTGGAATATCAGTAATATTTCTTTTACATATATGGGTGCCCTTGGATTAGGGGTCAATGTGCTTAGAATTGAGATGTCATCTTGGTTGATTTTTCCTTTAATGCATATGAAGTGTCCTTCTCCGTCTCTTTTTTCATTAATTTTGGTTTGAAAATCTGTTTTAATAGATATTAGAATAATTACTCCAGCTTGCTTCTTGTGTCCATTTGCTTAGAAAACCTTTCTGAGGTAATATATATCATTGTTGCTGAGGTGTGTTTCTTGTACACAACAGAATGATGGGTCCTGTTTGCACATCCATTCTGTTAACTTGTATCTTTTTATTAGTTGAGTCCGTTGAGGTTGAGAGATGAACGACCAGTGGTTCTTAATTCTAGTTATTTTGATGTTGGTGCTGGGACAGTCTGTGTGTGCCTCCCTTCTTTTAGTTTTACTGTTGTGGGTTTTTTTCCTGTGTTTTTCTGGGTGTATTTAGCCTCCTGGGTTTGGAGTTTTCCCTGTAGTGTCTTCTGTAGGGTTGTTTTTGTAGATATACCTATTGTTTAAATTTGTTTTGTCATGAAATATCTTTTTTTTTTCTCTATTTGTAGTGATTAAAAGTTTTGCTTGGTTTAGAAGTCTGGCTTGATATCTGTGTTCTCTTAGTATCTGTAAGGTATCTGCCCAAGCCCTTCTTGCTTTTAGAGTTTCTGGTGAGAAGTCAGGTATAATTCTGATAGATCTGTCTTTATATATAACTTGGTCTTTTTCCCTTGCAGCTTTTACTTTTTCCTTTTTTTGAACATTTATTATTTTGATTATTATGTGACAGGAAGATTTTCTTTTCTGGTCCACTCTATTTAGTATTCTGTAAGCTTCATGCATGTTTACAGGCATATCTTTCTTTAGGTTAGGAAAGTTTTCTTCTATGATCTTGTTGAAAATATTTTCTGGGACATGGATCTTGGGTTTTTCTCCTTCTTCTATTCCTATTATTTCTAGCTTTATTCTTTTTATATTACTGCAGATTTCTTTGATGTTTTCTTCCAGGAACATTTTAGTGTTAACAGTTTCTTTGACTTATGTATTGATTTCTTCAATTGTCTCCTTTACACCTGAGATTTTGTCTTCCATCTCTTGTATGCTGTTGTTGACACTTTTGTCTGTAGTTGCTATTCTCTTCCTTAGGTTTTCCATCTCCAGAATTGTTTAGATTGCATTTTCTTTATTGCTTCTGTTTCCATACTTAGCTCTTTTACAGTTCTAGTAATTTCTTTCTGCTTTTTGGTTGTATTTTCCTGTATTTCTTTAAGGGATATACTAAGATTGAGAAAAAAGTTCCTGTAGAAAAGAAGATGGCAGAAGACAGGAACCCCATGGCTGCTGCCCTACTCAAGGCTCTGACCATTGCTTACAATCATATTAGAAAGGTTAAGAAATAGAGAAAGTGTATATTTTTGAGAATTATTATCAGACATCTGTGACTATGTGATTAAATTCAGCCTGACAAGTAAAGTTTTATAGAGAACCTGAATGTGTTGTCTTATCTAAGACTTTGATCATCAGCAACAAAACTCAGTGGTTAACATAGAAACCACATGAACTTGTAAGACTAAAACATTTACCCCTTTGCTCTAACAGTGAGTTTACTTCTGTCTGGTCTCATTCCAGCATTTTGACTGAAATAAATTTTGGGGCCTGATAAGGCCTTCTATATCTACCCGAGCCTGGCTCGAGTTTGGAGACCTGTTTTTAGCTTCTGATTTAAGAGACACCACTTCTGGGCAGAAGTGATTCAACATATCAGCCTTAAAATGAACCCTGCATGGCAACTGTTATGTGAGTTTTGTCACTGGCCCACCTCTCCTTGTACTACCTAAACTTGTCCTCTACGTTATCTTACTTCACATCTTTAACCCTGCCCTTTGACACAAACCTATAAAAAGGACTTTATGTTATCTTACTTCTTACATCTTTAACCCTTCCCCTTGACCCAAACCTATAAAAAGGACTGCTTTATTCAATAAACCGAGTTCTTGCTTTGACAGATCTCCCTGGTCGGTGGTTGTTTTATTCCCTGGGGCATCCGGGTAGGTCCAGGTTGTCAACACTCATCATCCCGCTCAGCCACAGAGGGTGTGCACCTGGACTGCCCACCCTCCTCTTAGCTCCACATGCTGGATATCAACCCGGCAATAAATTTTTTGCCTGTTTTGTTTATTTGCCAATTTTACACATTCATATAAAGAACTTTAATACTTTTCCCAGCCAACTCTTTTTCTTCACCTCCTTCTCTCTGTCTCTCTATATATCTGTCTCTGTCTCTGTCTCTGTCTCTCTCTCTCTCTCTCTCTCTCTTTCTCTCTCTCATGTTTCTGTATTAAACAAATCCCATCTGTGGTCATATCTTCTTTTCTGTTTGTGGTCCATTGGCTTTAATTCATCTTATGCCCAAGCGTATGTATGGGAAGTTTTTCAGGGAAGCAAAAGCAACATCTGTGTAAACTTCACCTTCTCTGTCCCAATAGACTAGTTATTTCTCTCTAAAATACCCAGGACAGAGAAGTAGCCTCTATTATTGTGAGTTGGTTGAACCAGCATAATTGCAGTTCCTGTCTGATATTTGTCATTAGAGTCCACCTGATTTATTTAGGTCTTCATTAGGAAAGTTCCTGCACTTTCTCCAAAATGATATGATGATCAATGAGGAGAATTATTAAAATATCTCTCACTTTGTGGACTCTAATCTCATATATAAGCAGACTTGTGGCCTGAGCTGCCACATTTCTCTACCGCCATAAGTGTGAGAATTTAAAAAGTATTAAAGTAAAAAAAATTGTCACATATATTTATTATTTCAAAAACATTATGCAAATCCAATCCTAGCCTAAAGATTTTGTGCAATTAAAATAAAAGCCTAAAATAAACTCATTCTTACATGATAGAAAGCCAAACTTGCCATTAGTGAAAATGCCACTATACTGATTTTTTTGTTTGATTTTACACATTAAAAACTGTTATGCTTTGAACAAAATTTTACTGGTAGTATCTTCTTTTATATACACTGCATAAGTTCTATTGTGAAATCCATGCCAAAATAAAGTTTAGGCAGTTTACTTTCAATAGAATACTATGAAATTAGAATCCTTTCATCTGCTTAAGGATACATTCATTGTTAGGTTTTCTATAGTTTACTAAAACTTTCATGGGGAGCATTAAAAAATGATGGCTCCAAATTTCTGAGTCAACTCTTCTAATTTGCTGGGTCTACTTAACATGATGAATAAGATGACACAGAGTTAGCAGCAATGATTTCTGTGATGAAAATGTTATTTTTTCCAATGATTATTTTATATTAGAAATAAATGAGTATATTATTATGCTTTTGGGAGTCTAGAATTCTCCAAGTGCCAAATATATTGATTTACACTTGACAATGCCTGCCTTTGCTTATTTTCTGGGTTTTACATGACACTGCCCTGGCAGCAAACAAAGATGAACCAAATTAACAATGAACAACAAAGAAGAATGAAGTTGGCATCCTAACCCGGAGGAACTTGCCAAAGAACAAAGCTTACTTCCTCGTGTCTATTGCTTTGCATCTTTTAGAGGATGAAATGGATGTTCTACTGTACTGTAGGAAAAAGGAGGCTGACCACGGGAAAATTCTAATCCTTTTGAGAAATCCACAGTATAGACATGTGCATGTATAAAATAAACACTGTAAGTATATTATTATACTATAATTAAGAGTTGCTATTTTTCATTTAGCAATGTACAATATTTTTGAAAGATGAAAAACAGTTATTTGAGATGAGCTTGCAGTAGACATTATTGTTAGAAATCATTCAAATATTGATTTTCCATGATTGTCCTATTCGAAGAATGAAACTTCCTACTTCTCAGTAGATCTATTATAAGCAGTTTCACAGTGAGAAGGACATAAGAGCCATGCTACAATAAGTAAACTCTACAACTAAAGAAATGAGCAGAAGAGACTAAACTACTTCCTGCCCATGTTTCATGGTTGAGTCGGAGAGCTCCAGCTTTTATACTTCAACTAAGGAAAAGGTTTCTGGTGCTTTCCTTGATATCACTGAGAGACCAAAAGATTGAAAATTAGCAGCTATTATTAACTAAGGCCTGAACTAGGTGGGTGGAGAAGTCTAGTAATGCCCTGAGGGGAAGGACTGCCTTACTGCATTCTTTCCCCACCCACTAGAGATACAGTTGCTAGGAAACTGGCCTATTCCCCCTAGGGAGGGACACCAGGTCATTATGGTCTGGGGACCTTCCTATAGCCAATCAATTCAAAATGTAGCATTTTGACCAATAGATGCTTGACAGGCAGGAATTGCCCCTGCCTTGGGCGTGCTGGAATGGACCAGAATCTTTAAATCACCCAACTAACCTGAGCACGTCGCCTAGGCTCCCACTGCTTTGGAGGTGGGGGTGTGTGGGCTGAAAGACCCTCGATGAGTGTCTTCCCACTGGGAGAGACCCCGAGCCCAAAGGACGAGCCGAGACCACTCGTGCGGATGCAATCAGCAAGAGGTTTACTTCGATACGCAGGTACCTGGGGCGACAAAGTCTCTCAGAGGACTTGCGCGCCTACAGGCTGAGGTGTAGGTCTTTTATAGGGGAAGGCAGCAAAAAGCGCGGGCACAGAAGCGAGAAGCATAGTTACAAGGATTTCATTGGTGGATTCAAATATGGCCCAGGGGCAAGTCCCTTCAGTTCTGGGAAATCAGATATGAGCTGGCATGACTCTATCTCGGGTACACAGGGTGTTTCTTGGTACTTTCCGTTCCCTTCCTGGGCCAATTGTCCCAACCGCAGATATCCTGTTTGGCACAGATGTCCGTTAGTACAAGCCTTGCAAAATGGCGTTACTGTAGCTAAGCTATAGGGTGGGGGTCTTTTCAGGCCCAAGCTGCTGCTTGTAATTTACAATAAAAAGAATCTCATTTTTTACAGTGGAGTCTGTTTAATCCTGGTCTTTTGGGGTTCGTGAACTGGGCAGAACATCATCACCTACTAAATAATGAAAACCATCAGAATTGTTCACGTTTATACATTCTATTCACATGAAATTACTCAATAACAATTTTTACTTTTGTTTGTTATTTGTGTTCATGATGTATATTTATGGACAGGTATGTCTGTGCACATATGTATGCACATACACTTGTATGATCATGTGTGTGGAGGTCAGAGGTCAACACAGAGGTCTTCAATCAAAACGTATGTTATTTTTAATGTGTCCCTCTCTTCCTCTTTCTTCTTGCGATTGGTTTCATTTAATTGGGTTTATTTGCATGAGCATGGATTTGGGAGTTATTGACCCAATAAAGGGCAACTTGACTACACCTCCAATAACTACTAAGTTCTTTTAACTCCTCAAGGAAGCTTGAAACTTAACAAGTTTCTCCCATCGTTGCTGGTGCAGTTTTTATACAGGTATCCATTGCTTCTCTGTGGTCATGAGAGCAACAGCCAGAACCTGATAGCACTCCTTACTGTCTTCAGGCTCTCACATTCTTTTTGTTTCCCCACTGTCAGCATTCTTGATATGTGGAGGGGGTGATACAGGTGTCCTCTTCAGAGCTGAGAATTCACCAATCACCTATTGTCTATAACATTTACCAATTATGAAACTTTGCGTTCACCTCTGCTCACTGCAAAAAGGTGATTTTCTAGCAAAGACTGAGAGTGCTACTACTCTATGGCTAGAAACATAACTAGAGGTCAAATTAACATATTATATTTAGTGAAAGGAGAGTAGTATGTTTCCACATAGAACCTCTAGGACCTATGGCTGTTCCAGCCATGATCTTTTGACCAGATATATGGTGTCAGGCAAGAGTTTTCTACAGTGGAGAGCAGCATTTAAAAACCTCATAAGTTCATAGGTTACTCTCCAAACAGGCGTGCCAACTATTGCCCCAATGGGCATGTTTCCCCAGGGGATTTTCATTGCATCATGAGGTGTCTGTCTGGATAAGATCCCTGATGCCTTTGCTGCCTGACATATCACCTTCTAACTCTTTGAAAATTAGTGAGCAATGAGGTTGCTTAAAGCCTAATCCAGATTTATTTCTCTATCCCCTATAGCTAAAGTTTTTAACATTTGAATTTTTTTAGATGAATCTGTCAAGGGAACCTGGAAACCACAGGTTGCAACCACCTAGATGGCTAATGATTTCAAAAGAACCTTTTCACACTACCTCCTTAGTGCTAAAATCACATTCCTGCAACTCTTTTATATAGATCCTTAGAATCTGACTCATCTACACCTGTGTGGCAACTGTTTTACTTCAAAAGCCATTACACCAGCCCCTTCTCATGCACTTTTACTATCTTTAGATAATACTTTTACTATGGCACATCTAAATGAGATAGATGGCAATACAAATTAAGAAGGTAGTGGTAGTTAAGAAAATAGAAGAGTTGCTTCGGTGTGGTGGTGCAGTTCGTCGTGGTCCGTGCGCGGTCATTCAGCCAAGATGTCTGAGGAAACCCAGACCCAAGACCAACCAATGGAGGAGGAGGAGGTCGAGACTTTTGCCTTTCAGGCAGAAATTGCCCAGTTAATGTCCTTGATCATCAATACTTTCTATTCGAACAAAGAGATCTTTCTGAGAGAGCTCATTTCAAATTCATCAGATGCTCTGGATAAAATCAGATACGAGAGCCTGACAGATCCTAGTAAACTAGACTCCGGCAAGGAGCTGCACATCAATCTCATTCCCAACAAACAGGATCGCACCCTCACTATTGTGGATACTGGGATTGGAATGACCAAGGCCGATTTGATCAATAACCTTGGCACTATTGCCAAGTCTGGCACCAAAGCCTTCATGGAGGCTTTGCAGGCTGGTGCAGATATCTCTATGATTGGCCAGTTTGGTGTTGGTTTTTATTCTGCGTATTTGGTTGCTGAGAAGGTGACCGTCATCACCAAGCATAACGATGATGAGCAGTATGCCTGGGAGTCTTCAGCGGGGGGATCATTCACAGTGAGGACCGACACAGGTGAACCAATGGGCCGTGGAACAAAGGTTATCTTGCATCTGAAAGAAGACCAAACTGAGTATTTGGAGGAAAGGAGAATAAAGGAGATTGTGAAGAAACACTCTCAGTTTATTGGCTATCCCATTACTCTCTTTGTGGAGAAGGAGCGTGATAAGGAAGTCAGTGGTGATGAGGCTGAAGAAAAAGAAAAAGAGGAAGAGAAAGAAAAAGAAGAAAAGGAATCTGATGACAAGCCTGAAATAGAAGATGTTGGTTCTGATGAAGAAGAGGAAGAAAAGAAGGATGGTGACAAGAAAAAGAAGAAGAAGATAAAGGAAAAGTACATTGATCAAGAAGAACTCAACAAAACAAAGCCTATCTGGACCAGAAATCCCGATGACATTACTAATGAAGAATATGGAGAGTTCTACAAGAGCTTAACCAACGACTGGGAAGAACATTTGGCAGTAAAGCATTTTTCTGTTGAAGGGCAATTGGAATTCCGGGCCCTTCTTTTTGTCCCAAGACGCGCTCCTTTCGATCTGTTTGAAAACAGAAAGAAAAAGAACAACATCAAGTTGTATGTACGCAGAGTTTTCATCATGGATAACTGTGAGGAGTTGATCCCTGAGTATCTGAATTTCATTAGAGGAGTAGTGGATTCTGAGGATCTCCCTCTAAATATTTCCCGTGAAATGTTGCAGCAAAGCAAAATTCTGAAAGTTATCAGAAAGAATTTGGTTAAGAAATGCTTAGAACTATTTACTGAACTGGCAGAAGATAAAGAGAACTACAAAAAGTTTTATGAGCAGTTCTCAAAAAATATAAAGCTTGGAATTCATGAAGACTCTCAGAATCGGAAGAAGCTTTCAGAGCTGTTGCGATACTACACATCTGCTTCTGGAGATGAGATGGTGTCTCTCAAGGACTACTGCACCAGAATGAAGGAAAACCAGAAGCACATCTATTTTATCACAGGTGAGACCAAGGACCAGGTTGCTAATTCGGCCTTTGTGGAACGTCTCCGAAAGCATGGCTTAGAAGTAATCTATATGATTGAGCCTATTGATGAGTATTGTGTGCAACAGCTAAAGGAGTTTGAGGGCAAGACCTTGGTATCAGTTACCAAAGAAGGACTGGAACTTCCAGAAGATGAAGAGGAGAAAAAGAGACAAGAAGAAAAAAAGACAAAATTTGAAAACCTCTGCAAAATTATGAAGGACATTTTGGAGAAAAAGGTTGAAAAGGTGGTTGTGTCAAACCGATTGGTGACATCCCCATGCTGTATTGTCACAAGCACATATGGGTGGACAGCAAACATGGAGAGAATCATGAAAGCTCAGGCCCTCCGAGACAACTCAACAATGGGTTACATGGCAGCAAAGAAACATCTGGAGATCAATCCTGATCACTCCATTATTGAAACCTTAAGGCAAAAGGCAGAGGCTGACAAGAATGACAAGTCTGTGAAGGATTTGGTCATCTTGCTGTATGAAACTGCACTCCTGTCTTCTGGCTTCAGTCTGGAAGATCCCCAGACACACGCTAACAGGATCTACAGGATGATCAAGCTTGGTCTAGGTATTGATGAGGATGATCCTACTGTGGATGACAGCAGTGCTGCTGTAACTGAAGAAATGCCACCCCTGGAAGGGGACGACGACACATCACGCATGGAAGAAGTAGACTAAGCCTCACCTGAAGAACTATGTGTTTACACTTACCCTCATTCCTTCTGATAATATATTTTCCAGGATTTTTGTTTATTTTTGTTAACATTTAAAGCATCTATAGCATGACAACTAAGGGAAGATAAAATTCCTTTCTACTTGTGATACTGTGATACTATAGGTTTGATTCCACAGGTTGATAGAATGTTTAAGACATAATGTAACCTACTGTTAACTTTGTGGTCTGAAGTGTTTGGCTGTTGAGCTGGATTCCTTAGACCAAATCATTTGTCACTTCAAGTGTTCTGAGATATACATGTTTAGAAAGGACAAAAATTAAGATGGCTTAAGTTTCATCTTACAGTTTTTTTCGTCCCCTGTAGTTTTAATTCTGCATGTACTAGTCTTAGAAGAACACAAGTTAAAAACAACTTGACAGGAATTCCCCTTGTGGCTTGTTTTTCGAAGTACTGAGAACAAACCCTAAGCTTCTTCCCTAGGTCTTGTAACTCAGCAAGGCTTGTGAATGGAAATAGTGCCCAACCACATTCTGCTTTAAAAGGTAAATACAGATGAGATGAAAAGAAAAAAAAAAAAGAAAGAAAATAGAAATTTTCTATGTGAAAATAATGAATTTGTGCCTATAACTTTAAACATTGGGTGTCAGAAAAGCAGCATTTGCTTGTGTGCATAGTGAAAAAATAAAGCAAATACGTCTTGATGGCTAAAAGAAATTAATTTAATATGCTGAAAATGCTTTTGAATGAGTTAACAGTTTTCCCTAAATTGAACAAAACTGGAAATCTGAGAAAGGATAATAAAATAGTGACATAATTTTGACATTGAGAGATAAACATGCTTTTGTTTTCAAGTAAGCAAGAGCTACTTTCATCAGAAAAAAATGTTTTATTAAACGTTGGCTAAAGAATTTCATAAATGAATAATCAAAATAACACTAATGACACCTGATTTCTATTAAATTTGTAATAAATTCAAGTTTACAGAGGAGTTTGACATGTATAATGATAAAGACTAGGCAATTATCAAAGGAGACAGAAGCCGTGCATTAAAATTTTCATTACTACTAAAACAAACACCAACCGATTTTTTTCATTAAATGACAGTAGGAAAAGCCATGAACACAAGTTCATGTAAACAATTTATGAAGGAAATAAATTGTCTTTTCAACACATCACAAAGCATTTTTTTCTATTATGAAGAAAATTAAATTTTCTTTCTGTTAAAAAGAAATTAATATAATGATATTAATAATAACTCTTAAACTATACATCATATTCAGTCAACTTTTATTTAAAATTATTTAAATAATGTGAAATTGCAATAATAAAAATTTAGACATTCTTACTAGGGAACACACATGGAGACTGAGCTCTGTATGGCCTACATCTGAGCAGGAGGCCTAGGTTGTCTCTAGGTATGTTCTTAGGTTGATGCATTAATCTCTGCAGTCTTCCTTCTACTCCAGGCTCAGATATTTTTGGCATTGTTGGTCTCCTTATATGGTTCCTGTTTCTTCCAGACTCTGACATGAACACAGTTGCCTGTTCCTTTATCACTTCTCCATGATGGGAGAATCTAGACAGCCCATAGTGGAAGCCAAATCAAGGAGTACTGATGGGACCTGATAGGCTAGGGTTAGACAATAGGAGAGGAGGACCTTCCCTATCAGTGGACTAGGGAAAAGAGATAGGGGAGGAAGAGGGATGCAGAGTGAGACCAGGAGGAGATGAGGGAGGGGGCTACAACTGGGATACAAAATGAATAAATTGCAAATAATAATAAATAAATAACTTTAAAAAATTTTGAAATTCTTATTTTTCCCAAAGTTCATTTATAAATTTGTGAACATTAATATGTGTGCTTAACACTGCTGTGATGTTTCATGAAATATTAAAATGACTGGGTAGTTTTTCTATTGTGAAGTTTACATTTGGCATCAATATGGCTAGAATTGCAAAATTACTTTTTATTTAATGGAAAAAAGTTTGAAAGTCTCTTCCTGGATTCAGAGAGCTAAGCCACTTTTATTAGTTACCTTGAACAGACCTCATCTTGTCCTTCATGAATCCGTAGGATAAATAAATCTAGGTGCAGTAATCTGGCTGCAGAACCCATGAGCTGCTGCAATGCCATGATTTTTACATTCTAATGCAGCACCACTGGTGTCACTTCATTTCTTTTTCTCTTCCATGCCCCATGGAGCTGATCTGAGCACAGAAAACACTTTGAAGTCATGCGGGGCTTTGTGCTCTGATGAGGCTTGAAGGACGCACAAAGTAAGAAATACAGCCACACTTGTGTATATGATAAAAATTCAGTCAGCTCCCTGAGTGTTTCACCCCTAAAGTACTTATATTCAAAATGAAAACAGAAAAGCAAAGCTTTGTTTCACAAAAAATTTAGGTGGCTATCATAATTGTGCTTAAACCAAATTATTGTATATATGTATACACATAAATGAAATAATTTAATACAAACATATATATATATATGATTATGTACATTAGTGACAAAATTCCCATCAAGGGCTCAGTAAGCATTCACTTGAATAATAATATTGAATATATTTTTATGACAAATATAAACAAACCACAAATAATAGCTCTGACAGTGTGTTAGTCTTAGTTAGCCTTAGGTGCAGATATTACAATCAAATATGTAGCAATCCACTTCTTCCCAATGAAGTATTTCTTGGTATGCCAATATATGAGCAACAAAGGACTATGCACTTTGGCTGCTCTTGTAAAAGCCACATTTCTGCTTGGCACATCTCTGATGTCAGATAGGCTCAGCAATTAGACACAGGTAGAGGACACTGTACAGCCAGAGGACCTGAATCACTGGGATTCAGTGCCTACTCCTTTTATTTCACTCTACTTAACCTAGACCATCTTTTAAACATATGGAAGAGATGCTTCAAGCACTTCCAGCAATTCACTTAAATTTTTATACTTTTCATTTCCTCAACACTTGTTAAAGCAGTCATTACATAAGCACTCAGAGGCACGAGGTCCTATTGGTCTATACCCAGGCTCCCAAATCTGATAGTCATTCTCACAGGGAACAGCCTTCTTGAAGAAACTACACTGCAAGAATTTCATCTTCTTATTTTAGGTTACTCACATATAAATATTTTAATTGTTGCCTGTAGTTACAATCATTTGATATCATGATTAAATATTTTATAGTAAATTTTCTCATGTCAGATATCTGTTTGAATAACTAATTTCTTACTTTTCTCTGAATGGAACACTATTTTCCTTTATCCACAGTGATTTAGGGCCTTTTATAAAGGTGACCTACAGCCATTCCTATTAAATAAATATCAATGTTTATTGATACGATAATACTTTAAATGACTTTGTAATGATTTATTTGCTTGTTTCTAAGATCTATTTAACTGTAGATTGTATGATAGCAAGACTATTCTGTATTCACTATTGCTAGTAATGAACAGGGTCTAATACAAACTCAACTTGAGCACATTTGATTTACACCATTTGCATCCACAGAGAAAGGCAGTTAAGACGACAGCAGAATGAGCTCTTGGATAACAGTCAGTTCTACAGTCTATAAGATGGTTCTTCCCATTTTTTTGAAATGGTGTGTAGATAGTAGGTCAGATCCTATCACTAAGGAAGGCAGTTTACTCTCACAAGTATCATAGAGGTTGTGAATATCAGCCTATTATAGCAGAGTGTTCTGTTCTTTGGATGACACGGGACCCCTTGAATTCTGATGAATTGTTAATTGCAACAGTATACATTTTCACTATACATTGTGCTTATGGTGCTATATTATTAAGAGAATGGAAAAGAGTAAATTATAAAAAGAGATAAAACAGTGAATCTTAATTGTTTTGATAATTCTGTACCAGATATACCAGAGACATTTTTGTTTCAATTCTTATAATATTGGGTTGAAAAATAAAGCTAAACTTACAATTCATTAACAGAATTTATCTTAGTTAATAAATACATACATTAAGAAATGTTTCAAACTATATGGAACTATTAAATTTCATTCAAGATTTAGAAAAAAGCCTGGTGTTTATGTCAAAGTGACATTTCATCACATGATGTGATGAAGGTAATATATGGTAGTACCTGCGAGCATATATGAAGATGATTCCAAAAGGAATATTCCTTAAATATATAATTCGATTCTTTGTGTGTGCATAATTCATGGTATTCTTATAACTGCAGTCATTTGATTTCATGTATCTGAGATTTTATTCAGTTTGTTAAGCAATTGTTGGATGACTGAATAAACTAAAATATTTTAACCCATTATCTTCTTGGAAGAGCATTTAAGACAATGTTTGTTCTAAGTTTGGGTGACAAGCTACTAGCTTATTCAGCATTCTGAGTTCCAAGACTATAGGGATGAACCACAATACCTGGCATATATTTAATTAAAAATATTACAAAACTGAGTCTGAGAATTAAAAGGAAAATATAATACTGTTTTGACTAGTTTTGGACAAGTTAAAGCTATAAGTAACAACAATATTTTTAATTTTTAATTTTTACTTTATTTTAATTACACTTTATTTACTTTGTATGCCCCCTCTAGTTCCCTCCCTCCTCCCCTCCGAATCCCTCCCTTCCCCCCTTCTCCACGCAACACCCTCCCCAAGTCCAATGGCAGGGGAGGGTTTCTTTTTCTTACTTCTGATTCTAGTCTGTTAGGTCTCATCAGGAGTAGCTGCATTGTCTTCCTCTGTGGCCTGCTAAGGCTTCTCCCCACTCAAAGGGAGGTGATCAAAGAGCAGGCCAACCAGTTCATGTCAGAAGCAGTCCCTGTTCCCATTACTATGGAACCTACGTGGACACTGAACTGCCATGGGCTACATCTGTGCAGGGGTCCTAGGTTATCTCCATGCATGGTCCTTGGTTGGAGTAAGTAAGAACACAGGAAAGACCCCTGTGTTCTTTTTGGTTCTGTTGCTCTTCTTGTGGAGTTTCTGTCCTCTCCAGATCTTACTATTTCCCACTTCTTTCATGAGATTCCCTGCATTCTGCCCAAAGTTTTCCCATAAGTCTCAGCATCAGCTTTGATAGTCTGCAGGGCAGAGCCTTTCAGAGGCCCTCTGTGGGAGGTTCCTAACTTGTTTCCTATTTTCTTCTTCTTATGATGTCCATCCTCTTTGCCTTCCAGGATGGGGATTGTGCATTCTAGCCAGAGCCCTCACTCTAGATTAGTTTCTTTACATGTATAAATAGTAGTAGGTATATCCTATATTATATGTCTATATGAGTGAGTACATACCGTGTGTGTTTCTGCTTCTGGGATAGCTCACTCAGGATAATCCTTTCCAGTTTCCAACATTTACCTGCAATTTTCATAATTTCCTTATTTTTCATTGCTGAGTAATATTCCATTGTGTGGATGTACCACAATTTCTGCATCCATTCTTCACTTGAGGGGCATCTGGGCTGTTTCCAGGTTCTGGCTACAGACATGGTTGAGCAAATGTCCTTATTGTGTACTTGAGCTTCTTTTGGATATATGCATAGAAGTGGTAGAGCTGGATCTTGAGGAAGCACTCTTCCTAGATTTCTGAGAAAGCACCAGATGGATTTCCAGAGTGGTTCTACAAGTTTACATTTCCACCAGCAGTGGAGGAGGGTTCCCCTTTCTCCACAACCTCTCCAGCATGTGTTGTCACTTGAGGTTTTTATCTTGGCCATTCTGATGGGTGTAAGGTGAAATCTCAGGGTTGTTTTGATTTGCAATTTCCTTATAGATAATGACGTTGATCATCTCTTTAGGTGTTTCTCTGCCATTCTGTATTCCTCTATCGAGAATTCTCTGTTTAGCTCTGTTCCCCATTTTTTAATTGGATTACTTGGTTTGCTGCTTTTCAGCTTCTTTAGTTTTTTATATATACTGGATATTAGCCCTCTGTCAGACAGAGGGTTGGTGAAGATTCTTTCCCAATCTGTAGGCTGTCATTTTGTTTTGATGACAGTGTCCTTTGCTTTACAGAAGCTTTTCAGTTTCATGAGGTCCCATTTATTGATTATTGCTCTTAGAGCCTGTGCTGTTGGTGTTCTGTTCAGGAAGATGTCTCCTGTGCCAATTAGTTCTAGGCTCTTCCTCACTTTTTCTTCTAACTTATTTAATGTGTCTGGTTTTATGTTGAGACCTTTGATCCACTTGGACTTTAGTTTTGTGCAGGTTGATAAGTAGGGATGTATTTTCATTTTTCTACATGTAAAAATCCACTTAGACTAGCATCATTTGTTGAAGATGCTATCTTTTTTCCATTGTATGGTTTTGGCATCTTTGTCAAAAAACAGGTGTCCTTAAGTGTGTGGGTTTATTTCTGGGTCTTCTGTTTGATTGCATTGATCCACCATTCTGTTTCTATGCCAGTAGCATGCAGTTTTTATTACTGTTGCTCTATAGTACAGCTTGAGATCAGGGATGGAGATACCTCCAGAAGATCTTTTATTGTAGAGGATTGTTTTAGCAATTCTGGGTTTCTTTTATTCCATATAAAGTTGAGAGTTTTTCTTTCAAGGTCTGTAAAGAATTGTGTTGGTAATTTGATGGGAATTGCATTAAATGTATGGATTACTTTTGGTAAGATTGTATTTTCCTGCTTTTCTTTTAGTTCCTTTTGGTAAGTGGAATTGATCCAGAAAATTGTCCATTTTGTTTACATTTTCAAGTTTTGTGGCATATAGACTTTTTTCACATTTAATCACAGAAACATATTTTATTTAAATCCATTAGTTTTTCACATCCCGAATATAGCTCACCAGCTAGTCCCACCCTCTCTCCCTCTTCCCCCCTATCCTACTTCCCCATTCCTCAGAAAGGAAGAGCCTTCCTTCTCTACCATCTGACCAAAGCTTATCAAGTCCTTTAATTTTCCCAATTCTATCTTCAGATATTGAGTTGTTTTGTTTATTTCATTCAGCTGTATGATTGTATTTTCCTGCTTTTCTTCCTTCAACTGTTTGTTTGAACATTCTTCTGTTTCTTTTATTTCTTTCAGTGATTTAATTATTTCTTCTCTGAAGGCTAAAAACTGTTTGGCTGTTATTTCTTCACGGATGGCCATAATCTGTTTGATTTTTTTCTTCCTCTAATTCTTTACGTATTTTATATGTCTCCTCTATTATCCTCTTCATCAGCATAGATGTAAGGTCATCTTCTTGAATTTCAATTATGCTGGGGTGTCCAGGGCTGCTCTGGATGGCTGGGTTCTGGAGATGCCATATTGCTCTACCCTTTGTTGGTTGAGCTTTTATGCTGACCTCTACCCATTGGGCTGTTTTAGGTGTTGGCTGTTAGTTTGTGGTGCTTCCTGGAATCCTGGGGTAGGGACAATCCCTTGGCAGGAAGATGATTTTTCCTGAAGGAGGCCTCCTCCATTTTTTGGGGATGGTCAGTGTATGGCCAGTGTTTCTCAGGAATTGCCACTGTTCACCTCAGGCATATAGACCTGAGTAGTAGCTGTGGTCTTTGTTAGTCCAGGGGGCTTTTCTTTCACCTGTAGAATTCCTTGAGACAGCTGCCCTGCTGCTGGGTTTCTTCTTCTGAATTTACTGAGCTGCTGCTGTTGTTATACTGTTTTCCAGGTACAGCCCTCTTGAAGAACCTGCTGATTCCCTAGCTGTGGGATTTTCTCCCAACAGGGAAACTCAGTCTACTTGGGGCACACAGTTCTGCCTGGGAAGGTGAGAGGAGTGCCCTGCAAGTCTCTGGGCCAGAGACTGAGAGCTCTGCTTTGGGCCGGGAGACTGTGTGTCCCTGTTTGAGATGGTGGCTGGGGGCGCCGCTCTGGTTTGGAGGCTGTGCACTCCTCTCTAGGCTGTCAACTGAGGTCTCTACTCTGGTCTGGAGGCTGGGTCCCTCTGTGCTGGAAGCTGGGTGTCCCTGTCTGGGATGGCGGCTGGGGACGCTGCTCTGATCCAAAGGTTCTGTGCTCTGATCTGGGCTGGCAGTGTGTGTCCCCTTCTGGGCCAGAGGCTGTCCACGCCTCTCTGGGCTGGCAACTAAGAACTCTGCTCTTAGTTTGGAGGCTTGGCTCCTCACCCTGGGCTAGAGGTTGTGTCCCCGGTGTGAGATGGTAGCTGGGGTCGCCGATCTGGGCCTGAGGTTGTGCAAGCTGATCTGGGCTGGCAGCTGTGCACCCAGCTTTGGGCCAGAGGCTGTGCACTCCACTCTAGGCCGGTAATTAAGGGCTCCACTCTTGTCTGAGTGCTGGGTGCCTCACTCTGGGCCGAAAGCTGTGTTTCCTCTATGAGATGGTGGCTGGGGGTGCTGCTCTGGTCTGGAGGCTGTGCACCCCAGTCGGAGGCTGTCCACCCCGGTCTGGGATGATGGCTGGGGGTGCTGCTCTGGTCCAGAGGCTGTGCACTCCTCTTTACGCTGGCCACTGAGAGCTCCTCTCTCCTCTGGAGCCTGGGCTCCTCACTCTGGGCCAGAAGCTGTGTGTCCCTGTCAGGGATGGCAGTTGCGGGTGCCGCTCTGGTCCAGAGGCTCTATGCTCTGATCTGGGCTGTCAGTGTGTGTCCCCTTCTGGACCAGAGGCTGTGCATGCCTCTCTGGGCTGGCAACTAAGGGCTCTGCTCTGGATCGGAGGCTTGCCACCTCACTCTGGGCTAACGGCTGTGACCCCCAGTCTGAGATGGTGGCTGTGGTCGCCGATCTGAGCTGGTAGCTGTGCGCCCAGCTTTGAGCCAGAGGCTATGCACTCCACTCTGGGCCGGCAACTGAGGTCTCCGCTCTGGTCCGGAGGCTGAGTGCCTCACTCTGGGCCAGAGGCTGTGTGTCCCGGTCCTGGATGGCGACTGGGGGTGCTGCAGGAGGCTGTGTGCTACAATCTGGGGTGGCAGGTGCGCCCTCCGGTCCCCAGGACCTTTTCCAGGTATTTGCTCGGTGACCTGAGGTCGGTCCCAATTGATTTCCACACCATAAGCTTTCCTCTCACCTGGCAATCACAAACGCTGGTGTTTTAGGTCACAGAGTTCAGTCTCCTGCTCGCTGTGCCAACACTGCTATCATGCTCCTCAGACACAGTGTCCTCCCGGTGCCGCCATCTCTTCTCAACAATGTTTTTATTTTCTAATTCCTTGTTTAGTATAATGTGCAGAAATAGCATATGGATATATTCAAGGCTAAGAGTGAAACCAAGGATTCATTATCATATATAGTAGAGAGCTTTTGTCTACTTGCCATCTTCATGTGTTAACTGCATTTACACAAGTAGCACATTAATAAATTGGTGGAATTCTGTGGTGGTTTGAATACTTGTTGCCCAGTTGGAGGAAATGTTTGGGAAGAATTCAGAGATGTGATCTTGTTGATGCCAGGTAGCTCTCTTCCTCTCTTTAACTTCTGCTTGTGGGTCATCAGTTCAGAGCACTGGCTGCTCTCCCTGACAGCTTAGGTTTGATTCCCAAGACACATTTATCATCTTAAAAGTTTCAGTGACTCCAGTCCTGGAGTTCTGAACTCTTCAATCACCAGACACACATCTGGTGCACAGAAATAGATGCAGAAAAAACACCCATAGACATAGACATGAAATATGAATGTAAAAAGAATATTGAATTTAATCTATTTTATATTGTATTTATATTTTATATTGTATTTATATTTTATTTTATAATCTGATATATATTTTATATTATGTTTATTCATAAAGCTTTTTGGTATTTTTCTAAAGTGAAAATAGAAAATTTTAATTTTTAAATTTTCACAAAGAAGTTTTAAAATATAGGTACTACATTAGTATTACATAATACTATAGTTTCACTAATACTACAGTTTAAGACCTGGCTTTCACACACATATACACACACCAGATGAGAATAGTTTTTGGCTTATGTAATAGTGAATGAAATGAAATGTGTGAGTGAGAGAGACAGAGTTTTATTTGGTTTGGCAAAACATATCATAAATAGATTTCTAAAATAAGTAATATTTATTCAATCTCAAGAAACAGTGGGAGAAATACAAAGTTAAGTGCTTGTGATCTTGTTATTAGAATTACATCAGATTCTTTCTTTATCTGTGCTCCCCAACATAACTTTCAAGAGAGCTTGTGAATAAATGACACTCATCACATGGTTCTTAGCCAGTAAGTAAAATCATCAATAGATATTTGTTGTTAAAAGAAAAAAAAATGAAACATGAACAGAAGGCTTAATATTACCTCCTTTTATAATCATTTTTGTTAATATTTTTAAAGTAAAGTTGAAATATCGAGAGTGTTGCAAAAAAGACTGGAAAATAACTGAGCTTTTTGTAGCCTACAAGTGCTAATGTTAAAATTTTAACTTCATCATTTTGGGAAAGTAATTGGAATGTTAAAAAAGAAGAATGTCTTCAGGCTTGCTTCTCAAGAAAAATAAATGATAGAAGCTAAAAAGTACATATGTTGTAGAAGTAGAATAAATTGTTGTGGTAATGCTAGAGTGTTATCATAAAGACATCAATGAATTAGAGAATTACATAAAATAAGATGCATTTGAAAAAGGAGTTTCAAGAATCATAAACTTGTTGCATAGAAAAGACTATAGTTTTGATTATTTTGTATATTTGAATTGCTAGTGGATATGTTTGAAACATTACTAAAATTATCAGGTATCTACAAATCATAATCAAAATAAAATAGTTGAAAGGTAAATTTGAGGTATGAACACGCAGATTTAAGGAAGACAGTAATCCAAACTCCTTTCATGGATCCTTAGAAATTTGTATCTATAGTTCCTGTAATTTTATTGTTGTTTCATCTATTTTACTTTTGGGAGACCTATCCACAAGTCTCTGTCTTCTGGCCTATGATGAATGTTTTATTTCTCTTACTAAATTAATTTTTTAAGCTAGTGTCTAGGATTCAGAGTGCTGAAAAATGCTATCCACACTACTGGAGATGAAAAGTAATCAATATTATCCTGCTATGAATCCTGCACATTACAGTAGCAAACTGCCTGCAAGATACGCTCACTGGAGCAATAGTGTCAACAGTAGCAGGAATGTTGTGAAAGTAACCAGTCACATCTTTTTTAAAGTTCTGCTCCAGAAGATGGAAGTATTACTAAAACTGTCAAAGCTGCAACGAGACCGAGACTAGTTAGGTCGTGAACCCTAACGTTAAACCTACTAGCATTATTCTGCTAAATGAACATAGCAATAACATGTGCTGCCAAAACATGCTGCTTTATTCATAGATAGTTCATTACTTAACACTCATCAGAGAATCTTCTTTTCACAAATAGAGAGCAATTACATAAAACCTTACAACTGCTTAATATACAGAAAATAAAAGACTTTGGAATGTTCTGTCCTACATGAGATGTTTATATCACACCTCTCCTCCTGAGACTCATGGATCTATATACAAGAGACAGAAAGATTGTAAGAGTCAGAGTTGGTAGATGAATTCCAGGAAACACTGTTTTCAACACACAACAAGACAGATACACATGAATTCACAGAGCTTGTGACAGCATGTACAAGGCTTACACACGCCAGATACAATCTCAGCATGGCAGAGAGAAGATATCCATGATATCCCACCTGTAGCCAAGTAAGTATTGGCAAATGATAGCTTCTAGTAGAGGGAAAGTCATTATGTTTTTCAATGATACATGGGAATATCAATCACACTACAAAGCAAGGTGCAATGCCCAGGACTAGTAGGTCAACAAAAACTTGACTCCATGTCTTTTATGTTTTATTATTTTGAGAGACAGAGAGAGAGAGAGAGAGAGAGATCATGAAGTTGGATGGGTAGTCAGGTGGGAAGAATTTAGGAGGAGTAAATATAGAATAGAGCTATAATCCTAGGCTAGGTGTCTTTTATATCCTTGTAGATTTACTTTTCATCAAATATAAAATAGTGCAGAAGACAGAGCTCACTCACTGAATAAATTTAATATACCCCAAAATAAATGAACTCTTAG